>JAEAOA010001643.1:1225000-1280000 GCA_016746295.1 Potamilus streckersoni | reverse complement strand
CCTAGGTGTTGGGCCGGGTCGCAGTGGAGGGGAGAATATGTTTGTGGGGTGTCCTGGATGTTGTCGTCGCATCTTAGAGTTTTGTGCCGTCCTGCTGTTTCCTCTGATTCCGTCCTCCATGTCACGCTGAAAGGACACGTATGATGTTGTAGTCTGTAACAAATGTCAATAGGCGTTGTGATGGCACCATACTCACAACTCCAACTTAGCATAGCCAGTGGCATAGAGCCAAAACCGGGGCTACGAGCCCAGTCCGGAACCAAGGGCCCAGCCTAGGGCTGTAATCGGTCGCAGAAGCACTTGTGCATGGGCGACTAAAATACGTCAGTTCAGTTGCTCAGATCACTGAATCGGACAGTACACTTGGTAGCGACTATTTCCCTACTCACACAACAGTTTACTTACACAACCCTATGGAGCAACAAACCAGCATACCCAAATGGAAAACTAATAAGGCAGACTGGAACACCTTCCAGACCATCCTAAGGACAAACATATAAAGGATATACAAAGTGCTGACACAACCCTTTACTAGAACAACATCACTCAAACAATTAACGACGCTACACAGGAAAGCATACCTGAAACAAATGGACAAACAGGAAAAGCTACTATCCTATATTGGAATAAAAATTGCAAATCAGCCCTTAAAGCATAAAAGAAAACATTTATTCGCTTTATAAATACCAAAGTCTACACCGACTTCATAACCTACACACAAATGGAAGTCAAAGTAAAAGGAACAATTAAACAAACCTAAATGCCTCTTGGCAAGCTTACAGCTCAACACTCAATCACTCCACTCCCACGAAAGAAGTCGGGAACAAAATCAAAGCCCTGAAACGTAGGATCCCTAAAACAATACCCAAGATAACAGGAGCAGAAACTAATAAAACTTTTAAGCTACAAAGCCAAGAGGTGGACAAAAAATACCCACATCTCTTTATGGACCAGATTGCGGAGATAACCAAAAAGAAATCACCACTCAACGTCAACTTCCAACTTCAATAATGACACAAAGCTCTCCCCACAAGAAATCCACTTTACTAATCTTGGCTACGAAGCCTACCTGACAACATTCAACGGATTATCCTCGATTTAATCAACGTCATTGTAATAGCGATTCCAAAACCAGGAAAAGACAACAAAATTACCTCATCTTATTGCAACATGATTTGACTAAAATGGATAAAATGACAACACAACCCAATCTGCTGAATGATCTAGGTTTATTAAATGAGTTTATATATCTTTCACGCTCCAAGCATGAAAGCTAGATTCACATAATCTCACGTAATGTAAATGAAACTGAAATTCACATAATCTCAAGTAATGTAAACGAGGTTCAAATAATATCGTGATGATAGCATAACTCAAGTTGTATTCAATTAAAACGTCATCAAATGGAGCAAGAACTTTCAATGGTAAACAATTCATTGATTGCAGCAAACACATGAATTGTAACTCAGTCATATGATAAATATTTGTAAAACAAACTTGCATCCGAAACATTTTGACTTGATTTACGAGTCCATTTGTCAAAGCCAAAGAGTTCCCCGGAATTCCTGGGTCGGCTCACACATGTTTTGTCCCCATCCAACCTTCACGGATCCACCATATTCACAAGTTTATACATTATGTAGTTCCTTTCTTGTATGGACTTGATTTCACCCCATATAGGTATGCAGACAGCCAGACCGTCAGAGGGATGTATCTGCATACACATTCCCACAGCTACACAGCTACACATCTATGTATCCATACACGGCTACAATAATGATACCAAACCGTTCTTAATAAAACGTACTCTTAAATAGAAAAACGATTACCCACCGTAGGTAGAGTTGTACGCAAGAACCATGAAAATAACCAAATCGTTCTAAGGCGAAACCATGTTATTTCTTAAAGCCAACATTAAATTCACTTTCAACGTACCAATGAAAATCAACTGCCATCTCATAGCCATATTCCTTGTCCTATTAAGGGCCTTGGACATAGTATGGACCAAGGGTCTAATTGCCAAACTCAACCAATATGGAATAACAGGACAAATGCACCACTGGATCTCCAACTTCCTCACCGAAAGACGAATTAAGACCTGGGTAGGAGATGCATACTCTGAAACATACACATTGGACAACGGAACTCCACAAGGAAGTATGATAAGCACCACGCTATTCAACCTTATGATCAACATCCTAGGAGAATACCCACATAACACCATCTGAATTCGCGGCTGATAGCGGAATCTCAAAAGCATGAAACCCCCAAAACGTACACCACATCACACAGATAAAGCAAAGACGGGACGACATCACTAGATGTGAAAATAGCTGCGGATTTAAAAGCTCATGTACTAAAATTGTCTTGATGCTCTTTTCCAGCCCCAACAACCGAAAACACAAATGCCCATAATTCTATATACAATGCACACCAATCCAGTTCGTAAAACAAACCCATTTTCTGGGACTACTACTAGATGACCATCTCACATGAAAACCACAGATCAAAAATCTTGTAAAAATATCACAACAAGACATCAGCTTCCTGAAACATCTCAAAGGAGCAACATGGGTAACTGATCAACCCACACTGTTCATGTTATACCGATCATTAAATAGGGCCAGGTCTACGCCTCAGTCAGCAACGAACTGCTATCCAAACTGGAGTCTCTTCAACACAAGTCCCCGCCTATATACTGGAGCACTAACCAGCACATCACTTCAAGAGTTACAAATACTAACAGGAGAACTAATCCTACAACTTTGCAGAAAGGAACAAATCCTAAGACATACCTTCAGGAACTCAATGCAAAGCGACGCAAACCCAACTAAGGCGTTAAGTTATGATAAAGATCATTCAATCAAAAACTTGTACCAAACGCACCAGCAAGCAAGAAAGTCAATAACCTTTGCGAATAATTCCAATTAACGACAAACAAGCGGAGCGACGGCAAATCCAGGACCCCAACACGTGTATAATAATACCTCTAACATCAATCTCATAGCACAAACATTCAGAACCAAACAACAAAATCCCTGCAAGATACTACTTGACATTCAAAAGGTACTCCAGGACCAATATACAGAATATAATCAAATATACACGGTCGGATCTAAATCCAAGGAACCTAACAGAACGGCAGCATGAATCATAGTACCAGAACAACAAATCCAAATTGGAGCTCGACTTCCAGATGACTGCTCCATCTACACAGCGGAATATAGGGAAATCAACGAAGCAATGAAATGGATCAAACCTCAGAGCCATGTTATTATCACGGATTATCTCAGCGTCCTCAAAACCGTAGAAACAGGTTCAATACAAAGCAGAGCAAATATGCTAGAGGAAGTGATGTAATATATTCGAGAACTCAAGACAAATCAACACACGATTGAATTACTCTGGGTGCCATCACACATAAACCTGCCCGAGAACGGCAAAGCGGACACGGTGGAAAAACAGAACCTCCACAACAACGAAAGACACTCTCTTTTCTACAGCATCCAAGAACTCTACAGTCATGTGAAACAGAATATAAACACAAAATGGCAACACATATAGAACAATTCCAACAAGGGAAGGCATTTCCACCAACCACAAAATGAACTATCCAGGAATATCATTATCCCAAATAACTTTGGCGTTAATGCCTTAAGGATTATCAACAGAATCATGACAGGAAAAAATGCTACTGAAAGGGAGCTTCGTTTTATACATCAAAGACCAAGGAATCCAAACAGCCAACTGTTCTCACTGTCCAATAGCAGAGACGCTTGCCCAAATATCGAACACATGTGTCATCTACAATGTTCAGCGAAACAGCTTCCAAAATTACCAGAAACGCATTGGACCACCAACAACATACCCATAGATAATGGATAAGAACAAAAACACAGAAATATAATTTACTTACGAAAACGTCATCTCGTACCTAAAGGGTTCCTAAAACATGGTCGCATATAAATGAAAAGGAAAACATAAGCAACATAACAAACTGGATTATGATAAGGAACCGAGTCCCAAGGCTCAGAAACAAGCACTACCAGCCATCAACAACCCAGCACCCACTTATCCTTCTAATCTATTAACCAAACATAACACTTAACAACTGACACTAATATACTTACATACCAAGTAACATACAAACAACAGGACCAGGACTAAACTGAAGACTATGACAAAACGCCAGCTAAAAAGCATGTCCCCAAACCAAGCTAAAAAACAAGACTATTAGATATAATAACAATAACAACAGCAAGATTAAGCTGGAAACAGAGTAAAAAAAACATGAATATACAAGGGACTATTGCAGATCACCAGCTAAAATGAAAGTATTGAAATCAGCCTTGAATAGCACAAGGAATTGCAAAACAAAAGTGACAACGAAGGAGCCATAAATACTATTGAACATCAGATTCAACTAAGGAATATGACTATGGTACAAAAACCAACCAGCGGGCAAATCTTAACTAAAATACCAAGACAATATGACACATAAGGGCACTAGCAACAACAAGGGCGGAAGGACTACGGCTACTACTGCCAAGCCAAACGGCGAGTCCTAAAAAGAAGTTACACACATAAGGAATTGAGATTCACCAATAACAAAAATGGGGTGAACAGTTACACAGACTTAATAGGAAACACAATCGCGTTGAGGGTAATGCACGTATAACAAGATTAAACAGGAATAAGACATCAAAAGCCAACCATAGAGAACATTAATCGGAATAGCCTAATCAACACCATAAAAACACTCTGTACTTAGTATGCGACAAAATTAAACAGCACTACTCGAACACTATTCAGCTAAAACAAACTATCAAAGCACCCATCCACAAAAACTTACATAACCACTAACCAGCACATATTCAACTACTAACAAATAATAATTAATACTAAAGGAAAGATGATATATATATATATATATATATATATATATATATATATATATATATATATATATATATATATATATATATATATTCATCTTTTACCCTTTCTCCTATCCAAATTCCCTTGCATATCATTAAAAAAATAACATGGGCACAATATCAATTCAAATTTTGCAATTGACAGAAGTCAAATCAAGACAACGAAGTCAAAAGACAAGAGAGGGGGAGAGGAAACTGGAATATAAAGCCAAAAGAATACAGGAAAAGGACTTGAATATTGACATCCACTTGGTGGACAATAATAGAAGAACAGAAGCAGGAAGGACCAGTACCTCCACAGTGCAAGCACTAGCCGTCGAAATAAAAAACTAAAAAAAATACAAATCCATACCCTACCTTGGGCAAGTACTGGCCCACCTCCTGGAACAGGCATTGACTCAACACTTCCGGACAGAATTTCTCCTTTCTACTAATCCTCTACAAAGCCCCTCACGAACAAATAGGGCCCGAAACAGGCGCTAGGAAAAACAGATTTGCGAACACGTGGGTGGAATTCAGCGTACAACAAGCCTATGTTGAACAAAGACTTTCCACTATAAGCCCTCTCTTCACTTTCCACCCTCTCCTTTACTAACACAAGGGGCTTAAACAGGTGATATGGAATCTATACATTGGCCTTATTCGATAATACCACCTTACAAAACAACCCATATACTTTAGCCTCTCTGCCATAAAAAAAAACAAATAATACTAACGATGCACCTCCTCCCCCCAAAAATTGCTGGGTTGCTGTCACCCGGCCGATTGGTGTAATTTCGCTATTAAAGTACGCTTAATACACAACCTTCCAACTACAAAAGGATAAAATAGGGAATATTCAACTCAGAAATTTAGATCAATTGCACAGCTAGCCCACAAAATATTGGGGATAGGGAACGTCAACTAGCACAAATGTGGACATTGTAGCGATATGACTGAAAAATCGTTAATTCTGCGTTAAATAAAATCCAAATCCAAATGTCGGTCAGGGCCCATTGGAGCGTACTCAGGATCAGCGGCTGGCATTCCCCACCGGGCCCCTTTCCTCCTTTCCACCTCCTGACATACAATTAAAATGTACGACTATAGTGCACAACATATAATAAAAACTGATTGTGCTAGAACGTGAAGCACGAATGAATTTCCCTTCAGTGGCAAGATTATATGTCTTCTACCGGCACCCAGACTACAATTAGCACATTTTCTATAATAGAAACACTTTACCTGGAAAATAACCTTCTGGAATGATCATGATGTCTACAAGACAATAATTGTAATAATTATTCGCAACCTATTATTACAATTAACACTAAAAATCCTGGATTATATCAGGTAGACCAGGTAAATTCCAATAATCTTTACCTCTTCCCAAATACACAGAGAATATGTTAGCAATGTAATAGAAGAAATGTACACAATAAAATGCAAACAAACATCAATTCAGGTCAGACAGACGTTAATTCAATTATGTATAAGACCAAGTCCAACATTCAATGTTACATTACAAAAGCAAGTTAAAGAACTAACACATAATGTACAGCAAACATGCAAATCACTTTCCCTCATAAAGAAAAAGAAAGATGTGCTCAACAAAGCTTTCCTTTTACCATTAGTCAATTTATCATTGGTAAAAACATTACTTCAGATGAAATTTATGAATGACACAAAATATACATGAAACAATATATTTCGATACACATGAAAGTGCTTTTTCTATTAAATTGTCTTTTATGTTGACGTGCCTGATGTCAATATAATATTCTTGCAAAATCAAACTTCACTTTAATAATCTCTGAGTTCTTGTTCTTCCTCTTGTCAATGAAAGTAAGGGAATTGTGATCAGTAAAGACAATAATTTGAAAAGAAGCTGAACTAATGTAAACTTTAAAGTGTTGTAATGATATTATCAAAGCCAAATATTTCTTTTCGATTGTGAAATACTTTCTCTGGTTCTTATGTAATCTCTTGGACAAATAGCACACTAGATGATCTACATCATTTTTGTCTTCTTGAATCAATACTGCACCATCCCCAACATTAGTGAAATCAAGTGACATTTTAAGTGATTGACTAAAAAACTGGCTCCCTCTTTATTGTAGCCTTTAACATATCAAAAGGCTCCTGACATTTTTCAGACCAATAAAACTTGGTTTTCTTGTTCAATAAATTTTTTAGGAGTTCAGCAATTATGAAAAAATTGGGGAAAAAAAATCCGATAGTATCAGACATATCCAAAAATCGCATAAAATGCTTTCTTAATAGGCAAAGGGTATTCAGAGATTAGATATACGCAACAATATCAAGCCAGTTTCCTTGCATGCCCGTATTTTTAATGAATTTTAATGTGACACTGATACGTGTTTGAGCCAGTTATCGTTTGATGTACGGCTTTTCCTCGATTCATATTTCAAAGTTTTAGTGTTTGCGCTACAGCAAAGCTTGTAGGTTATTAAGTTCAGGGGCAATTTGACTGAATGCTCAAAGACCGGCTAAGGCAGCCGACGTGCGGTGTTCTGATGGTAAAATTCAAACCCTTATCATTTCAGTCGCAAGTACTGAACCCTAATGACCGTTCCACAGTAACTCTTAGATTCAAAGTATAACAGTTTTAATGTTACATATCTTATAACTTTACAAACCTTGCATGACTCGATAGGTCGGTAGTGTATCATGAGTAATCTATAATAGACTGTATGCAGCTATAGTATTTACTCTGATAAGCACACATTCCATTATAATCCATGACAAGTGCGACACGACAATGATGAAGAAAAATATGTAATATTATTACAATCTGCAGAAACAGTGGTTTAACTAATTTAAGATTCACGATTGCGAGTTAGCATTGAAACGGTCACACGAAGTGCTGCAATGGGATGCTGGGGTTATAAAAACCTGTTTTGACAGGTTCCAAAGCCTGCAAAGTAAGGCTGGTGTGCTGAAAAAGTTTCTTGTCAAGTTTTAGACCTTTATCGTACAGTGAAACAGGTTACCGTTCCGTTATCACAATGCCCATGCGTCAAAATGTAAACATTCCTGTCTCGACACAAACTGAAAAGTTTTACGTTTTCTATAATTAACATGGACATATTTTCCCACTGCTACGTTATCATTACTTTTTTTTATAAAAAGCAAAACTTTTGTTAGGACGTTTCTTGCTTCTGGCCTGACATATCATGTTTGGCTATATGGGTAGTACAAAAGGGTTTACTGATTTGACTGAATCATTAATTTATTGTAATAGTTCATTTATTATTTTAAAAGATATTGGTTTACCTTAAACTGACACTAACAGTTAAAAGGTTCTTTTTACAGCAAATAATATGGATTAAAATGCATTTTCTTAATGTTTCTCACCTTGCAGCAAGCATCCAATTCATACATTGAATTACCTATGCCTAAGGGTATCAGGTAGAATACTCAACAGTTATCAAAATGGCATGGGAGAAAGCAATCTTAGATTAATTCACCTGCTTGCCAATGCAGATGTGCATTTTACATGTATTTCAATGATCCAAAACAAGTCAATCTGGCAAAGTAATTAAGAATGACACATGATCTTCTGTTAACAATAATTTAAGCTAATTTAATAGCCTTCTTCGCTTGCTTATTTCCATTGTTCATGCCCATACATAATAGCCCTTAATTCCGAAGGCGGGTAAAAATATTTTTCTCAAATTCCTTTCAAACCCATTAAAGTAGAGTATTCAACAATGGTGTAATAATATGGTCCAACATGTCTTGAAGAACACTTGCAATACATGTCTTTACTTAGGTGTGACCAATATAAACTACATTTACATTTTTTTATTTAATTAGTTTTGTGCATCACGCACAATGTTAGGTACATTATGAAACATAAGCAATGTACAAAGATGATCGTATAAAAGATTATAAACCCAAAAACAGCACTTGATACATATATAAATTTAACATAGTTAAAATTTAATTTTGGCAATGCTAGGAAAATAAACAATTGAATCAATATTCTCCGGTGTGAAAAAAGTATAGTAAACTATGTCCGTGTTAAAGTACGTGAGTAAGTAAAACGTGAAAGCCGGGAAAGGCATGCTTGATTTTTACAATGGACGCTATTTGCCGCTGCGAAGTTAATATTACTTTTGTAGCTCACAAACACTGGCATCAGCTTGACGTGATTACCACAAGACGTTCAGCCATGAAGATTGTGCAGCTTACTCGTACATTCCACAGCGCTGACTGCGACACCGATCACTCTTTAGTCCGCTGTAAATTTAAGCTTCAACCAAAGACGACCCACCACTCTAGGCAAGTGGGTAAAATACACATCGATGTGAGCAAGACGCCATATCCAGACAAGGCTGAAGAATTCACTTACGCCCTCTCCAAGGCGTTCATTTCAGAACCTCCGGCAGTGCCAAAGAGAGATGGGACAACATCAGAGATATCGTGCACAGTGCAGCCACAAGAATCTTTGGTAAGAAGCAGACAAAGAACAATGACTGGTTTGACGCCAATTCCGCCACACTCATGCCAGCAATAGAAGAGCGTTGCAGTGCCCACCTGGAATTCAAGCGTTCTCCCTGGGTGAGGACACTACATGCATATAGGTCTACCAGAAGCAATGTGCAGAGGTTAGCACGGCAATGCGCTAATGAATACTGGCTTCTACTCTGTCAGAGCATCCAGTCAGCAGTAGACAACGGAAACCTCAGAGGCATGTATAATGGCATAAAGAAAGCAATGGGTCCAACGAAGAAAGTGATAGCTCCACTGAAGTCTTTTGCAGGAGATATCATTCATGACAAGGGCAAACATATGGAGCGCTGGGTGGAGTACTAGTCCGAACTGTATTCCAGAGAGAATAATGTGACCAACAATGCCCTCAACGCCATTGAAAGACTCCCCCGTTTGACCAAACTGGATGAGCAACCTACTGAGACAGAACTAAAACTGGCACTAGAGGAACTGACCACAGGCAAAGCCCCAGGAAAGGATGGCATCCCAGCAGAAGTCATCAAATGTGGCGGCAATGTGTCCTTCACACACCTTTATGATCTTCTCTGCCAGTGCTGGGATGAAGGTGCAGTGCCTCAGGATATGAGAGATGCCAACATCATAACCCTGTATAAGAACAAGGGCGACAGAAGTGACTGCAACAACTACAGGGGCATATCACTTCTCAGCATCGTGGGTAAAGTCTTCGCTAGAGTCATCCTGAACAGATTGCAGACGCTTGCCGACAGAGTATATCCAGAGTCTAAGTGTGGGTTCCACGCAGAGAGGTCCACAATCGACATGATCTTCTCCATCAGGCAACTGCAGGAGAAATGCAGGGAACAACACAGACCCCTCTTCCTGGCTTTTACAGACCTCACCAAAGCATTCGATCTGGTCAGCAGAGACGGACTCTTCAAAATCCTGGCGAAGATTGGATGCCCTCCAAAGCTGTTAAGCATGGTCCAGTCCTTCCATTAAGACATGAAAGGCACAGTGCAGTATGATGGCTCATCGTCCGAATCATTCAATATCGACAGCGGAGTGAAACAAGGCCGTGTCATTGCCCCCACGCTCTTTGGCATCTTCTTCGCTGTCCTGCTTAAATACGCCTTTGGGACGTCCACAGAAGGGATCTACCTGCACACGCGTTCAGACGGCAGACTTCAACATGGCACGACTGAAGGCAATGAGCAAAATAAAGGAAAGCAACCATTAGGGACATGCTCTTTGCAGATGCTGCTGCTATAGTCACTCACACAGAAGCTGAACTACAACGCCTGATTGACCGCTTTGCTAAAGCATGTGATGAATTCGGGCTGACCATCAGCCTAAAGAAAACCAACGTGATGGCTCAGAACGCAGACCCTCCCAGCATAATCATTAACAACTACAAACTAGAAGTAGTCAGTGAGTTAACTTACCTTGGCTCTACCATCACCAACAACCTCTCACTCGATGCCGAACTCAACAAGTGGATTGGAAAGGCGTCAACAACTCTCTCTAGATTGTCGAAGAGAATGTGGAACAACAACAAGCTGACATTAAACACTAAGATCACTGTGTACCGTGCCTGCGTGCTTAGCACTCTATGCCAGCGAAACTTGGACCCTGTACGCCTCTCAGAAGAAACGATTAAGCGCCTTTCACATGCGTTGTCTCCGTCGCATACTTGGGATCACCTGGAGCGATCGTGTGACAAACAACGAGGTGCTTCAACAGGCCAAAATTCCCAGCATGGTCACACTCCTCCGGCAACGTCGCATCAGATGGCTGGGCCATGTGCGTCGAATGGATGATGGACGGATCCCCAAAAACCTTCTCTACTCTAAGCTTGCCTCACTCAGGCAGAAGATCAATCGGACGGCCACATCTTCGCTTCAAGGATGTCTGCAAGCAGGATATGAAAGCTCTTGGAATAGTGGTCAACACCTGGAAAGAGTTTGCCCTCGACAAGTCCAGCTGGCGACATGCTCTGTACACAGGTCTGAAAGCCAGCGATGAAAGGTTACGACAGCTCGCTGATGAGAAAAGATCTCAGAGGAAGAGAATGCAGTTCAACCAAGACCTGATTCATACTTCAAGTGTAGCAACTGTAGCAAGGATTGCCACTCCCTTGTGGAACTTTATAGTCACAGAAGACTCTGCACAGTTACAAACTAGGACACCTTTCATGGGTGCATTTCCATCGTCTCTCGAGTCTAACAGGAAGCCAAACACCAGCTCACAAAGATATGTCACGCAAAAATATTGTAGAAATGTCATGATATTATTTATTGAATATGTGGAAATTTTAAAATCTGTGTCAACCGAAGTGTTTCTTGTATTATTTTTTTGCGGTTGTTCATTTATTATCAAAATTAGCATTTTACCATTATGTAAATGTGACACAAACATCCATTCCTAATGTTTCTTTCCTTGTAACAAGAATCAAGTTCACAGATTGTACAATAACTGCTAAAAGGCATAAGGTGAAAAGTAGGCAATTAATTAGTAAAATGGCTTAACAAAAAAGAGTTCTAGATGATTCCAACTATTAGCAAACAATCTGATAAAACAGACGTGTAGTTTAAGTGTAATTATATGGTCTAACATGAGCCGATCAGATTATTTAATAACTGACCTGTGAATGCCCATCATCCTTTACTCAAAAGCTCCTCTCACTAGTTTATATTTATCATGCCCAACTAAATTTAATAAACCACGTACGAGTTAAAACTCTTTTCCAATTTCCTTCCATAGACAACAACGTGGTCACGATATAGTCAAAAGTATATATGAGAAACCTGTGGAAGTATATATGCTTTTACAGTGACGCACAAACTGTATGTACGACATGGAACATGCGTTGTACAAAGATATTCTTATTAAGAATTTCAGGAGACATTTTCGCGTTAGTATGTACGCAAAAACAATTTCAATCGTAATTGTTACATCGCTGCTACCACATAGATCTTGTCCCCACCCCACCCCCTATTTCCCAAAGGTAATGTCATATTTCTTTGATTTTTTAAAGTAAAAGTATACAAAAGATTTTGTTAGGAAGTTTTTCCTTTTTGGTAATAGATCACATCCTTCATGACAAAAGAATATGGTAGATAATTTCAAAGAAAACATCCTTCTTTTGAAACATTTGTTTTATTAATGTAAACCTGTCGAATATTTGGTATTTCGATACCTTACTTTCTTTCTCAATGCATTAAATGTTTCCATGTTTAAAATCTCCTCTCGAGCTTAAGCACTTATAGTCCACACCAATGATGTTTAGTACATTCCGCGGGTTGATGTTAGGCTTTGACGGAATGGGATTACTATAAAAATGGCGAAACATAGTAGCAAAAGGAAGCTTGATGAGACGCATATTCCGACTGATGTGACGCAATAATCCCATGCGTTTTCCTCGCCTGTGTGATGTAATGTATATAAGTCGCAATAAATATTTTGTCATATTGTCGTTAAATTAACAATTAGAGTTAATATCGTAAGAGATGTGTAACAATGGAATAAATCGACCAACAAAATGACCAAACAAATACATCTTGTGAATATTACGAACACTTGCATATCTTTCCAGATTTCGTTCCATAGTGGAGCATGAACAGAATATTTCCCGATGGTGTCAGAATCTATTAGTACTTCAAGGAAAAATATTTTCAATCTGCAAGGAGTATAACTTTTGCAAACCTTGTTTCACATTAATGCGGTATAAAATTATACGTTTTAGCAGTATTCTAAGAAGATTTTGATACAATGTTGAGTTCACATAAGGAATTGGGTATACTAATCTTGCCATGGTGATAGACGATGGGTTGCAAATATGTTTTTCCACGTATTTCCATAATATAACCTCATCTTCTTTTTTAACATAAGGTTTAGCATTGTTGTTTCTATGTGACCTGGTTTAAACAGTTAAAACATGATCTTTATTGCTGCAGCGAATCGGTAGACCGATGCAATGGCAATAACCGGATAAGACCTAGTGAAATAACCATAGCAAATCTCATTTTGTAGAAAAGCGACTCGAATTCTTTTTATAACAATTGATCATATCATTAAAACGTTTCAGTGTATCTAGATAAACTTTTCGCATATATATATATATATATATATATATATATATATATATATATATATATATATATATATATATATATATATATATATATGTATATATATATATATATATATATATATATATATATATATATATATATATATATATATATATATATATATATATATATATATATATATATATACCACCCACTTGATAAATAAGGAATCTATTTTTATTTAAGCTAAAATTCATATTTTCTAAATGGCAGTAGAGTTTATAGAGTTTAAAGGCATAATCTGCCAAAAAAAACAATATTTTTAAATGCCTTTTGCATTGCGATAAATACATTATTTTTTTTGTGCTTGCATTTCAATCCTAGAATCAAATTTACTGATTATAGTGTAACTGTCAAGTTTGCAAAATGTTGTGACAGGAGATAATCTAACGAAAAGGCTTTCAGAAAAGGAATTTTACACCATTTAACCGGTTGATAAACGACGTGTCAATGCCCAGTGTATAGCATACAGGTAGTTTTCTATCCGATACGTTTGAATCTGACACGGTATTTGAAATGGACCGCTTTACTTCTATCGTCTTCAGGTCTAACAGAGCTCTTCTTGTCCCCATTAATCATGATGAGGCTGATAGTTTCTTGACCTCAAGGCCATTTTTGCAGGGATTTGTTACATTTTCCGCAATTGTGTCAAGTACCGTACTGAACTACATTGGGGTAGTACGTTCAATGTCAACCTTTGCAAGGTAAAGTGTATACATGCAGAAGAAAGGCATTATTTGGCTTTAACTAGTGAAGAGCAAATGACAATAATAATGGTGATAACGATTATGACAATAATTATTGTAAAACAGAGAAGAAAATTGGTGGTGGTGTGCGGGAGCAAATCAAAACAGAGTGCAGTTCTGAAATGTTGTTGTTGTTGGGCTTAACGCCATTTTTCAGCACACGATAGGCAATTCATGGCGGCCAGTATTAATGGTGGAGGAAGAAACCAGGAAACCACCAGACAGAACCACCGACCCACGAGAGACTACTGGCAAGCTTTCTCACATATCCACTTTCGCCGAATCCTAGATTCGAACTCACGCAGACAGAGGTGAGATGGCAGTGATACGTAACGAACAGCGCTTTCGACTACTAGGCCACTCGGGGCACCCAGTTCTGAAATCGAATATAGTATGTTTATCAATGATAAAATGTTAACTCAAATGCTGACGGGGCACAAAATCTATGCACACCGTTTTCTTGTAAATAAACATTTGAAGGCTGCACATGCTTCAGCCACTTATCATTCAAGATATTTAATGAAAGCTACATCTGCATGCAAACAATAAATACAAATCAAATAGGTAGATATATAGGTACATACGTAAATAAACTAATGGGTTTATAAGCAGGGGCATATATATATATATATATATATATATATATATATATATATATATATATATATATATATATATATATATATATATATATATATATATATATATATATATATTCAGAGAGAGAGAGAGAGAGAGAGAGAGAGAGAGAGAGAGAGAGAGAGAGAGAGATGTCTACTGCAGTGATTCGTGCAAATCGGTTATACATTTTAGATATATTGGTAGTATGCTGTAGCAATAGACAGGCTAGTCTGCCTTTTAAAGAACTCTTGTTTATTGTATTTGTCTACATGCATTCTTTTATCTAGTGAAGTGCAAAAGCACGTACAAATATGATTGCAGTTATTAATTCATGTTGGAGGAGTGAATAGGTACATATATTAGGTATCAATCTCCATTGTATGTTCCTTCAACTTATATATGTTAGCAGTCGAAGTAGCTCGTTTGTCAATAAGCTATCTGATTTGAGTGTTAAATCGTAATACCTGCGTAGGTAATGATACATATGATCTAAGTGTTAAATTGAAACACTGGGTAAGTATTGATACATGCGGTTTAAGTATTTCGTCGTAATACCTGGGTAAATATAGTTCAGATGTTGTTTAAGTGTAAGATCGTAATACCTGGGTAGGTATTGATACATGTTGTTAAATGTGAAATCTTATTACCTTATTATGACATATAAAATAATATAATAAACACTACAACAATAATTGAATATATTAAAGAAACTGGAAAAATGGACACCATGGTGTTAATTGACCAAGAAAAAGCTTTCGATAGAATTAAGCATAACTACATCAAGAAATTTTAAGAAAAATTTGGCTTTGGAGAAAATTTACGAAAATTGACCGAAATCCTGTAAACAAAGAAACACTGCAAAAAATCCCCAGGTAAATGGGGCTGAAACGGATAACTTTGAGATACAAAGATCTGTGAGGCAAGGGTGCCTACTATCAATGTTGTTATACGTGATAGCAATATAATTACTGAGTATGAAGATAAGAAATAACAACCAAATAAAAGCGATAAAAAATACCAAATTTAAAAGATGGATTTACGATCCTCCAACCTGCTGATGATTGCACCAACTTACAAAAGACTCGAACTCCTTTAAACACCTAGAAAAAGAGTATGAGACATTCGGTAAAACATCAGGGTAAAAAATAAATCACGATAAGACGAAAATACTAAAAATAGTAAACTGGAGGGGAAATCTCCCTGGTTTACCTCCCTAATAAATAAAGAAACAGTGAAAGCTCTGTGAATTTTTATTTAGACATAACGAAGAAAAAGAAAACTGCAAACAAATACTGGAAAAAAGTTAAAAATGCACAGAAATCTAGGCGTATACGCCACATAGCATAATGGAGCGAGCCCAAATGGCAAAAGCCTGCTCCTACTCAGACATGAATTACATTAATCAACCGACATGGAAGTTAAAAAATAGGGACATTGGACAACGAAATAATAAAGTACAAATGGGGTTATAAAACACATTATAAACAAAAAGGCACATTAAACAAGTCAAACAAGAGAAGGGGATTAAACCTACCAAATCCTATTACTCTAACATAAAGAAAACCTCTCATATTTTAAAACGTTTTAAAGTTATAAAATAAAAATCTGACATGCCTTGGGAAGCTTTATACATTTATTAGTATGGTTTTGCGGCACAAAATAGGCAGGACATATACAAGAAACACTCCCTAAGCAAGATAATTGAATTGCCCAGAAAATTTATGAAGATAAAAATTATTTTGTCACAATACAGGGATAACAAGGAATTGTGGCAAACAAATGTAACAAAACACCTATGAATGAATAAGAAAAGCGAGCATCAACAATACAAGAAATAAAAGAGAACAAAAGGTAGGGGGAGTGAGCTGGGAGAAAACATGGGAACAATGGGAGAAAATAAATTCTCTCAAAATATAAAGTATTATCTATAGATAATTAAATAATGCATGGCTAGCAGGGGAGGTAGCCGTGCGGAGGCATATGATCAAACATATGCCTAAATGCCCCATGTGTAAAAAAGCAAATTATACAAAAGTACACGCAATAACGGAATGTGAAAAAACAACAATAGAACGGAATAAAATAATAGTACAAATATCTAAAACTGAGCAATACAAGAAAATATGTTACTATACCTTGATGGAAACTTTACCAATGAGACATATACGAAATTAACTGAATACATAATAGCAATAATGGAGACACGTGGGAAAGTAATTATAGAAAAGTGAACTATTAGACAATTTATTTATAAAACTTGCTTCTAACAAAATTGCTCTAACTTTTGAGAGAGTTGAATATTTACATAAATATAAATACAAATGTTAAACAAATTTATGAAGAAACCATGTAAGTGGCGCCGTTTGGCTCGCAACAGCTGGAAACATTTTGGTATACTCAAGGCATTTGAAGATAAAAAGAACTCTTACACCAGTTTATGCGTTTAAAATGTATCTGCCGCAATATAAAAATGACTAGCTGAAACTAATATCTATTTAGTTTGACAACTAACATCACAGTATGATGACTTATTAACATTTACGTTCAACAACAACCATATCAACTAACACCAATGCTAACAAATAAATTATTTAAACTATCACCAGATGCAGATTCGATATATTATTTAAGTAAAGAAATAACACCGCTTACAAAAAGCGTCCAAATCACACCTGAAGCAGAAAATTTAATATGACAGTTAATACATGATTACTTGCTTTTATTACAGAACTAGAGCTTTAAAAGATATAAAACATGAAATAATTTCAAAGGTAATGATTAAAAAATATGATGGAGGAATTTATATAATCAACACATCAAATGAATAAGTGAAGCAAAAGATCAATTGAAATCAACTAGCTATATATGTCTTAGTAACATTGGGTTTACAGCTTAATAATGTAACACCAGTTGCAACTTCACCAGAAATTGTAATGCTTTGCTTAATTAGTAAAGTAATTTAGAAATGAAACGTAATAATTAAATAAGGACGAAATTGTTAGTTAAGAATCACATTTAGGAACGTAATACTATATTCGATTATGCTGTAGGTTGTTATGGAATACATTTTATTCCAGGAAGAATACTGAAAATGACAGAGTCATCGCAAAAGTACAACAATAAGAAAAGACATAGAATGCAATATGAAATTTGGAATTTAACGATAATGCTAATTAAGTTAAAAAGTTGTAAAGTTCCAAAATCTAAACAAGACACTACAACAAATAGACAAGAAATAAACGATATGACCTGTGAAGAAAATGTGGCAAAGAATTATGTAGAAAATTGGGTAAATGATTAACTAAATATATGCTAATGGTGATTTAATTAAGTAATAATCGGAAAAAAGACTATTTTTACAACTAATGAATAAAAATGGAACAAATGAAATGATTTTATAGGTTGTGATACTAAATAAGTATTATATTCATTACAGGACTTAATAATAATATTACCATATAATGTAAGTGGTATGGTGTGGGGATTTGATGCCATAATAATTACATAAATATAAAAATATAACATCATTCGAATGATGCTGATTATAATACCATATAGCTTTATCAACAAATAAAAAACAATATTAAAATCATTCTAAACCATATCAACAAATGTGTTACCTTTGCTACCAGGTTTACGTCCAATCTAAGGTGTATGCGGAAAGCGTATGGTGTAGTCTAAGTGTAGTCTAAGGTGTATGCGGAAAGCGTATGGTGTAGTCTAAGTGTAGTCTAAGGTGTATGCGGAAAGCGTATGGCGTAGTCTAAGTGTAGTCTAAGGTGTATGCGGAAAGCGTATGGTGTAGTCTAAGTGTAGTCTAAGGTGTATGCGGAAAGCGTATGGTGTAGTCTAAGTGTAGTCTAAGGTGTATGCGGAAAGCGTATGGTGTAGTCTAAGTGTAGTCTAAGGTGTATGCGGAAAGCGTATGGTGTAGTCTAAGTGTAGTCTAAGGTGTATGCGGAAAGCGTATGGTGTAGTCTAAGTGTAGTCTAA
The DNA here is from genome assembly GCA_016746295.1 of Potamilus streckersoni. NCBI lineage: Eukaryota > Metazoa > Mollusca > Bivalvia > Unionida > Unionidae > Potamilus > Potamilus streckersoni. Next base: position 1,261,115 of record JAEAOA010001643.1, on the reverse strand, counting down.
GGTGTATGCGAAAAGTGTATGGTGTAGTCTAAGTGTAGTCTAAGGTGTATGCGAAAAGCGTATGGTGTAGTCTAAGTGTAATCTATGGTGTATGCGGAAAGTGTATGGTGTAGTCTAAGTGTAGTCTAAGGTGTATGCGGAAAATGAAAAGAAAATACAAGAAAGTCATATTATAATAAAAATATATTGCACAGGGCATAGTAATATATATATATATATATATATATATATATATATATATATATATATATATATATATATATATATATATATATATATATATATATACTCACATGAGTTTCAATAAAATTCAGTGCAACATAAATATTATAAATATGTCTGGAACATTTTTTTTTATTTGTTCCTTAAAAGAATATTCTGCATCTGAAATAATAGTTAATTCAGTTTCCTATCATATCGTTTTTAGAATCATTTGCAATTTTCGATAGGATCATTTATCTTAACATAGTGTTACAGAATTTTTTTTAACGATGCACATTCATTGGCACCAAAATTACAGATGAGAGTTTGTTAGTAAAAACGTATTGTCAGAACAATAATGCAGTTAATAAAATCACAGACACCTGCATCATCAACATCAACATAGAATAATAACAACAGTTTGTAGTTAACTATTTTATCGACATACCTTATTCAGCGACTGTTCCAAAAGTAATTAAGAAGAGTCTAATTCTATTGGTTGTAATAAATTTGGACATATAATTAAAATATAAATGAGAGCAATTAAAGTTGTGTCTATTTTGATTATATGCATCAGTTGATCATTGGGCATTGCAGTAAAAAATGGATGCAGATAGAGATTTCCCATAGATTTCGTGATAAAATAATTCAAATATAAATAATGAACAAAGACAATATATATCTTTACTTATGGTATTGATCGTTTGCTTCAAATTAAGTAAATGATGTAAATTGTTTACAAACATGTTTGCTGACACAAACAAATTGGTGACTATGCAATTTTGGATGATCAACAAATATTAAAATGCAAATATTCAAGAGAACTATTCGGTTCATTGCCGGCCATTGCTCAAAAGCTGAAAAAATTATTGGACAACATTTTATCAGAGGATAAACAAAATAAAATGGTTAGCTTTGTATGAAGAATTAAAATGAGAAAAAAATTGTTCTGATAAGAGAATTTTGTAATGATGATGATGTTAAGTAATAATGCCAGTTATTGAAGCTTATGAAACGATCCAAACAAATCAGTTTATGGAATAATATCCATATGACAAAGTTGTTACTTTATCAACCAAGCATCTCTTGAATCTTGAATCTTAGAAACATAAAGCAACTGAATACGCTTTTATAAATGCATGTTATGGTTGAATAATCTTAGCAAGTGAAGGTTTTACCAGTTTTGTATTTTGATAGACCAATAAATGTCAGCAAAGTTTGAAATCTAAACTTATTTTGGACTGCATAATTTCTGATTCCTCAGCAAACTTTGCTTGTTGTTTTGAACTTTTAAATAAATATAATATGGATCATGCAAATTCATGTCTTCAGCAATCCAATTCCAAGCTTAATGTTAAAAAAATTATCTTAACATTGCAACCTATAACATAAAATCATGTATCATTACTGTGTTTTCCGCCATTTTGTTGCTCCGTTTATTGCATATATTAGTTTCTCCATAAAATATATCTTTGTCATAAAATGCCAACTCAGGCCTATGGTAGGCATACGATATTTTGTAAATGTTTTCAAACTATTTTTATACAGCTAATTGTGTTCAGATGATGATCTCATGTGATCTATGCCACATACATGGAAGTCAAAAGAAGTTGTGGGACACGTGACTTTAAATGTCTATTATGGCCTCTTCTCATTTAGTTTGTGGCTAAAGCCTTGTTAAGTTATCGATTTTTCAATAGTTATAATAAAACCTATTTTGATAAAAAAAATCTGTAGGTTTGTTTTTATTGATTCTGCTACTATTTTGGTTGATTTTCAGTACATTTGTAATTCCAACTCAAATCACTCTATGAATAATGGAAATTTAAATTTCTCATGTAGAGAAAATGTGAAAAGTAAATGTGAGTGGAAAGCTGATCTCTTAGCAATCATATACTCAGTAAACATCAGTACAATTTATTTCCCGGGCTTTCGCCTTTGAAATTCTTGAAGATTGGAAATTGTTTCAAAGCTCAAGACAGTAGGTTAAAGAATTCGTTTATTTGTGGTCAATAATCAAAAAAGAAATATCGGAAAAATTACTACTAATTTCGAAGTGACCATTCTTGCACAAGAATGTACTATTTGATAAATATGAATAAATAGGCCAAGTGAACACGATGATTTATTTTATATTACGTATATGCTAAAAACACACATATGAGCAATTAGTAGCATACACATGTGCCGTTTTTGTCTGCTACTGTTACATTGCACATGGGTTTACCTTTATATAACTAACAGTGCATACGTTCTCTTTCGGGAACAATCTCTCTAAGGCAACGAATGAAAATACAAAACTCAAAAGGTGACCAGAGTTATTTTCCGTAACTAGTCTATACAAGCTGGTTGTATGTATAGTTTTAACACATGTGGAGACAGCCATGTAGAGGTTTACAAACACAACGTTTTTGTGTTTATTTGTTTGTCGTATATATGTTTTGTATTTGCCTTTGAAAAAGACTCATTAAGAGTCGAAAGCGCTTAGGCTAGTTAGTTACTAGTTTCGTACTGTTCGTCGTCAGTTTATTGCTTCTATTTTAATTAATCCCTGACACACGTGATCCCTTGGTGGATCCAGTACGCTTTAAAGGGCTGTTATTCGCCATATGATTTGTATTCTTTATATATATATATATATATATATATATATATATATATATATATATATATATATATATATATATATATATATATATATATATATATATATATATATAGTGAGAGAGAGATGAGTTGTCTACCGCCACATATTTACGGCAAGAATAGTATTTGTGATTAATTATGTTAAGCAGACTGACATTTCAATTTTAAATAATCTAATTCGCTCTTAGATTGCCCAGAAACCGATCTTTATGTTTCCTGTACAAACGAGAGACATGTCATGGTGAGCTAATTAAAATCAACACAGTAGTAATGCCCTCACAGCATCAGTTGGAACAATAGTTGGTTTGTAGTGTGATTCGAACAATGGTTATTGTGTACTGAAGTCGTCAGAGTCACCAATTATCACCACAGGGGCTGTAATGTATAGCTGCCCACGGGATGGTGGACCTGCTGGTAAAATTGCGGTTTTGTGTTTTAAACTCTTTTACTCCGGACGTAAATCTTGGATAGCATGACAAACCGCAACTGGTTATAATTAAATCACCGTTATTTAACTATTATACAGAATCATAGTTATGGCACGGAAGCTAAATCGGGTACTTTCCCACGGTCGGTAAAGTGCAGAAAATGTTTTAAAAGTCATAGGCCTCATACGGCAACAGATGAAAACAATTATTGAGTATCGAAATCGTGCATAAATCAAAAGTGCACTCTATTTATGGTCAAGGGATCTCTCGACAGGTGAAGCAATTTAGAAAACTCAAAGAGGGATTGAATAACGCTTTACATTTTTGAAGGCATATGGAGGTCTGAAGTATTAAATACCTTTCAAATGTAACCAGTGAACGTCAAAGCGTACCGATCAGTTTAATCTATAACTCAATAATAAGATGGCTTACAGGATAGTTATTACCGTTATGACAATCCATTGTCTAAAGATAATTTAATTGGCGTAGGTATTGTAAAATTGAAGTCTTATCTTTCCATTGATACATCTCATGAGAAAAGACTTGCAAAGTCGGTTAGTAGAAACAGAAAAATTGGTATTATTGTACCTTTTAAGCGAGAGAGAGAGAGAGAGAGAGAGAGAGAGAGAGAGAGAGAGAGAGAGAGAGAGAGAGAGAGAGAGAGAGAGAGAGAGAGAGAGAGCAAATCTGAATCTTGTCACTTTTAAGGTCAAAAATAGGGGAATTTACACAATGTGTTGTTATTTATATATTTAATGTAATATTGTGTGCTTGACGTTAGCCTACGAAAGAGGATAGACTGTTGTGTGTGCCTGTTTTTGAAGTTGTAAATAAGTTGTTTACTGATATTTTAGTTGAGTGTCTAGCCTTATTTATAAACTTTGAATGCCCTGGACAAGAACATGTGACCCACATACTGGACATTCTGTTTATCTTAGGTCCAATGTAATTAGTGTATAAAAATGAGGTACACAATATTATTAATTCCTCGTTTAAGTTAAGTTTGCGCAATCATTTCCTGCTGTGTTCAGATATAATTTGAGAGGAAACATTTACATTATTCAGTACAATTGCAAAATGCTCATTGACATTTTGGACCTGAAATCTACATTGTGCTTATTGTAAATTTGTTCAAAACATTATGTATTATGGCATTGTGATACATCAAGACTATTGATACATCAACATATTCAAGACATTATCAAATATCTTTAGTTGTTCAGAAAAATATTTAATTGCGAACTTGTGATAGGACATTCAGGATTATTTGGGTTTTAATTTTGAATACTGTAAATTCCTCTCAAATTTTCAATTTGCAACTTAATAAATAAATTATTTGATCATTTTTCTGAACTCGCTGGTATCTCTTCTTTCTGTTCCTTGTTGATAGATAGTTGCGTCTTGTATTTGCATCCTGTGTGTTTTATTTTTTAGCCTAGCACATTGTCGAAGATCAGGCTTGACATTTTGAAGAAACATATAGGTAGATTTGTTAGAATATGGCAGAAGTGTACTTTAATAAAATATTTTCCTTTGGTAGCATGATAATAAGTATTATTATTTGCTTAAGTCGACATCGATTGAAGCCTTTTACCCAGTATGTTTATTCCCTCACATCATGCACATACATCCACGTGTCAATTACCCACAGGTATCTTTACAGGAAAAATGTCAAGTGGTGCAGAAGGTGATCGGCGAAACATTCACAGAGTTTTGAAAGAATTAATGAGCTCATCTGACGCTGATATTATATTAACAATACCAATGGTGTGTTTCTGTTAAGTATTAAATTACTATTTCATATAAATGTTACATAAACAGTTGTCAAAGGTTCTCATGAAAATACGATTTTTCAAATACATAACCGCAACTTCTTGATAGATGTATTGACTTAGTCATTGTCCTGGCAAAGAATACAATAAAAGCATGAAATCCATATTTGATACTGTGCACGAAAACTTTGAACCATTGACAGCTAGTGACAAGGAAATTGAATACGTTACCAGTGATAGCGAACTACTCTAAACGTAAATATGCTTTCATTGTGTATATAACAATGAATCACGGTGGGCGAGATTTTATGAACTACTATCTAAGTCCAAGCAAAAACCATAGTCCATGAATAAGCAATCAAAAACGCGCACAATTATTGGATTTGATGTTGATAAGTACATCATTTTAGCTCATCTAGCGCTTATTGACTTGTCTGTTTCTGATTACTTAGACTGTACGCCTGTTTATTTTGAACACCATTATACAGTATTTCATATTAGCATAAATGAAGGCGTGAAACTGTTTGATAAACTTTGGTGTAAATAAAAGTTCATTCGCACTAGGGCGGTCTACCAGTAAAGGTTTATACAATGGAAAACGTGATCAATGCAGCAAAACATCAAGTTGTAAATGCTGTAAATCATATTTGCTTGCGTTAAATGTTTTCCTATGCTTCCGACCATGTCTTACATGTGATATTGGAGAAAATTCACGTACTTAGCTTTGCCGGCTATTCATATTTATTGTGAGTATTATGCAAAAAACTCAACGATCGCAAGATCACCGCCTTTGAAAAGCATGCAGACATTTATGGAATAATAGCAACAATTGAAGCAATTGCATTTTCTAAGGCTGGTAAAATAAAAGGAATGATTGCAACATTTCTCAGTTAGAGTGTGTGATTTAGATTTTTAACGTAGCTTTAATAATTTTTCAGTCATATCACTTTGATATCTGCAGTGTGACAGACAGTTTATGGTGATTTATAGCACTGTGGCATCATGCCCCAGACATGTAGCATCATCTCTCACATACTAACATAATCCTGACATCAGGCCAACCAGTCCTAATTCTAAACTCTTAATGCTGTACGTCAAGTGAGGCTGCTGTATGTACCATTTGGTATGTCTGGTATGACAAAGATGGGTTCGAACCTTCGCATCTAAAGTGGACGCTCTAACTACTAGGCCACCGAAACGGTCATATCTCAGACTATAGATGATTTCTTTGTATATAAGCATGCCATCTATTTATCAGCTAAGGTAAGTCGCTCAAGAGAGTGGGATACAAATTCCAAGAATCATGAAACGATGACATACTTGTAATTTTCGAACTTTCTACGGAGACGACAAGGTTGACTGTGGAGCAACTTTATGAAATGTAGCGCAATATTCAAAAAAGATTCCAGAAAAGTTAGGTTGGCTAAAATAGCACAGGTAGTTGGTAATTAACATTAGAGGCGTCCCCGATTTATAAATCAGATTACCGGGTCGATGTACATTCCAACACCAGCATATATTCCGAGGTGAGCCGTAACTCTAACCTACTTGGATATGATGATCACTTTATTACGCAAGGAATCAGTATCAGCATTAAGCTTATTCCATAGCAACATGCAAAACAGCAATGAATGTTTTACAATCATTTGTTGATACCTTGGTGCTGATGATGGAACATTCGGTTTACTCGAACGTAATGGAGTGTATCCATACTAGTACATGAGCGACTGGATCAAATTTGCCAAAAATCAGTTGCCACCGATCGAATTATTAGATTTGTTGTTGTCTCACGATGGTATTTCAGCCAAGAACTATGATCACTCAAAGTCTGGTTTATGTTTGGGTGACAGAAAACATCTGTGGCTGTTATGACCTGTATTTGAAAACAGATTTTAATGATCGCGGACGTCTTTAAGGAGTTTCATGATTCAGCCATGAGTGTGTATAACCTCAAGCATGACGTTTTTTCACGACTGTTTCGGCGCAGGACGTTATTGTACAGTGCAGATTTGGTGCATGACGTTATAGCACAGTGCTGTTTTGGCGTAGGACGTTTTGGTGCTTATTGACATGAACGTATTCCTTATTACAAATAGCAATACATTGTTGGCAACAAAAAGCAAACAAACATGTTTTTAAAGCATTCATATAAAAACGTTTTTTTATCAAATTATTCAAGAATTGTTCAAAGCATTTCTCAATAAAATTAGTACATAACAGATGGCAAGAAAAACGGGATCCAAAATGACCGGCGTCTAAACGACCTGGACCAAAAAGGCGCCAACCAAAATGTCACGCACCGGTATAGCCTAGAACCGGCGCACCACTTATCGTCGCTGTGAATGGCTTTAGGTACACGTCTGCCAATTGCATTATATTAAGTTTGTACCCAAATAATGATCTCGATATTTATCAGCATATGTGTATTGAGCGTGAAATCAGTGGTGACATCTAAAAGGCTTATTGAAAAACTCCGTGCACTCGTCCAAAAAGATATTTAGTGGTGGACTCTTGACAGGTATATCGAAACTGATCTATCTACCTTGGCACATCGGTGTTGGACGTATCTAAACTGTTCGTTTATGAATGGTTGTAAGATAAGATGACATGACGGTAGGATTACAATATGAAAGGGGCCCCGAGTGGCCGAGTGGTCTAAAGCGCTGTCCGTTACGTATCACTGCCATCTCACCTCTGTCTGCGTGGGTTCGAGTCTAGGATTCGGCGAATGTGGATATGTGAGAAAGCTTGCCAGTAGCTTCTCGTAGGTCAGTGGTTCTTTCCGGTGATTTCCCGGTTTCTTCCTCCACCATTAATACTGGCCGCCATCATGTGCTGAAAATGGCGTTAAGCTCAACAACAACAATATGAAAATGCTGTACATAGACAAAAGCTTGTTCTTGATACATGTAACCACTAATGAAGTGTACTCGGACATAGGTGATACGTTGCAGGTATAATAATTTGACGCAAGCGAGATCCATAGATCATTCAGCGTTTGTTACCAAACAGATAAAGGTTGTTGCAAAGTTCAAAGATGAGTCCTGAAGTAAAAATATGGAAGGGTATGTGGGACTACGCACCAAAATATACTCATTATTGGGTCAATAAAAAGTGAAAGAAGATTTTCGCTTGATTAATTATGATTATGATATTTGACACTATATGTATGTGGAGTGTTAGCACCAACGACGCGAATTAGCACATACCATCATATGTCTTTCGGTCCAAAAATAATCGGATGGGTATATGCCATTGCACTAAATTACCCGCTTGACCTCGAAGGGATTGTGAATATATATTAGACTTTGTCGTTAGTTTCGTATCCGCATTAAGTACTTGTAACTACTCTTGCACAAATGTTTTTTTAAGAAGCCTTATATCCTATGGTTGTACAAATGCTTTATCGTAAAGTGTTGGTTAACACAGAGAATCTATCCTATTAGGAACTAAAAGCATCGACAGACCATACTGAGACCGAAAGAAATTGTTTCCGAGTTAGCGAAATCTTTCTGTAGAATCGCCTGTGCATGTTTTAAAACATTTGCAAGCGTGGTATCATTATTAAGTGCTTGTGTGACAGGTACACATCGTGTTTCCGACTTGCATGATCGCTCTGCAGCACATACGTCGCAGTTATTGTTCCACAAGTTTACGCTAAAATTGTTCCACAAAAGCTTAGTCGCAATGTATAATAACATGTCAAACAAGAAGCCCTCACCTACGTTGTATTAATAACTCAACATTGGCTCCCTGAAATTCTTTGGCAAGATCCGCTATCAACAGTCTTTGCCACGTTCGTGGTCCGTGTGCATACATACGTTTAAACGCATCTGCGACACTTGTAGCATCTTTATACGTCAACAGCTCAGTTTCTTGTATCTATAGGAAACATCCATGATAGCTATCGCGTATTTGTATGTATGTCTGCGTATCAAATGTGGAAAAAACAAACGATCAATCGAATGAATGAGTCTTTGATTCAAACCATCCACGGGAAAGCTGGCACGAGCAGATAATGTTCCACAATATTCATTTGGCTAACCACTCTAGAGCAACTCCGTAGTTGACATGTATTACAATCACTAACAAATCACGAACTTAACGATCTAATTACCCCAGTAGGTTGTAGGTTGTTGTTATATCAGTGCACTTCCCTCCACGCATTAGGATAGCGATTTCCAACAGTAATAATATCCATCATAACCATCTAGCGATTCTTTCTCCGTTTGTAGAATTGATCGCGTATAAGTCATAGATGAGATCTATGTCGACGTATAGTGTACATATATCGTTTGTGGAATCTGCTTTTCATCAAGACATGTCATTTGCTTCACGATATTCGAGGCAGCTTAGCTAACTTAGCAGCTAGATCACTGCCGACCTATTATCAGTGGAGGTAAACGCGAACTTCTTTGCTCGACACATAACACATATTTCATTGAGCGCAGTTTAATTATTACGTATTAGAACCAGCGATTGATTTGCGGCATCATGATTGATAATTAGCAAGGCATCATAAAAAGGGAAATTCTCTACATTGGCTTTTCCACGTAGGCCTATCCCATAACAAACACTTTGACATATTTTCAATTAACTCGTTGATCATTGACACGAACTAATCAGGGAAAAGTCAGCTTTTTTTAATATGATTTTCGGAACGTTAACGAGGGATCTGTTGCACATTATTACGCCAGTCGGAGGATGATCTTCTGTGTTATCATGTACGCATGAATTGTATGGTAACGCTTTGGTTGTAGCCAAAACGCAAGTCTTACTATCTTGATTTCTATCGTTTCCACAGTCGATGAAGCTCATGTCGCTGAAAGGTTTGATGAAGAATATGACGATGTGATGCTTAGGTAACACAAAGTAAGGCATACAAGTACCTGCTGCTATCAGAGGCAATTGTAACATGGTAATAATATTTCAAAACACTGACGAGCATGGTCTCATATACAGTATACTTGGTGTGGGACATATATTACCCGTGTGATGGGTTTTGTAATATGTTTGCGGAAGTCACTCAGGAATCATGTAGTTTCCTTTCTATTGACTAGACTGATATACCTCGCAAATATCGAGCTGGTTTGGTCATGAAAATTAAATACAATTATGAGAAATATAATGCCAAAACCCAATCAGTGATATCATAGCAGAGTATGGGGAGTGATGCCACTATGCTGCTAAAAAAATTCACCAATTGATTCGTAATATTATAGACGGTAGCAAAGTGTCAAAGATATGGTCCAGTGAAGTGAAACTGCAAGTGAAGATCTTACAGTTAGCGTTAAACAAATATGTGATCCGTGAAACGTTAGAAGAGGTCAAGAAAGTCACTGCGGTAATTTGAATACAACCGTACATACTTTTAAAGTAGTCTATATAATTGAACAGAATCTTAGCATAATCGAAGAGACAGCAGCAGAGATGCTAAAAATATTCCATAAAGATGTCCCCCCGTAAAGGTCGGAGATGAAAACAGACTGTAATTCCTTAATAAAGATGTTTATCTGTGAACAATTGTAGTATTCAATGGCCTGATGTTATACAGTGGTGAAACTCAGAATGAATCTCAATGAGTAAAGTCCAAACTAAATATTTTAATTAATCCAAAAGTAATTGAACAGTTAGTAATTCCAATGAATATTTTAAGCAAATAATACCTCAATAATTATATCTGATGCCAAGAGCACAACTTCAAACACGGACCGCAAATGCCAAAAATCTAATACAGAGCAAGAAGAATTATTTTGTTTTATAAAATCCCTATGTATACAAATTTCATTTGACCTTTAACGTTATAGAATGTGAAGATTTCCAAACGTAGTCTAACTGTAAACAATACTGGCCTTGAACTCTTGCTACGTAACCATTATGTTTACAACATTCAGCTTGCAACTATGTAAACATTTCCCCATTACAGCTTATAATCACACATTATAAATTAAATATACAAACAATATACATAACAGCTATCCAAAAAGACGTATTCATTCTCATGATTCCAAATCAATTCACTTCACCTTCCGATGAACTGTTCCTATTATGTACTTAACTTTGAATATACATTAAAATGTCATCACACTTTTAGGAATACGCATTAGAATTGTCAAAATAAACTTTCACCCGAAAGAAGGGCTGTGTCAGCAAAACATACTCAGCATCACTGCTACTTTGTATATTTACGAAGGTGTTCTTATTCTCTTGTCTTCTATATGTTCAAGTCGCGAGACTTAATGTCGCAAGAGTCATGTAACGAAGCTAACAATTTATCACTGGGATCACGTTCGAAATGAAAATATCTCATACTTTTAATAACAATGCTGTTTACAGCAAACACTTATTTTCTTATATTAAGGATTCTACTCGTATCGAGCATTATTCAGCTATGCTTCTGATGACGTGCCTTTAAACACCAGTGGTACATGTATTCACACATATTGCTTTGTTGTGTTTGGTACCCTATATATACAATATGTATAGTACGTACGCTGTATCAATGATATACCACAAGATGAATAATTTTTTCATTAAAAGGAAACAAGACTTGCATCGTTTCATTTCAATGAAAAATGTATGCAGTGAGTGGTATATTATTTGCACATCGTACGTACTGCTCATATATTTTATTTATATCACATACAAATACATATATTTGCCCTTTGGTCGGAGTAAATGTTTACTACTGACAAATGTGTATTGACCTAGTGAATGAACTCTTTATATCCCCGAGTGTGTTCCCTACAAAATGTAGTTCTATGTCTTTAAGAGCCATTCATAATCATCTTTGCATATTGATATGTTGATTGTTTTCTTTTTTATTTTCTATTTTTCTTCATATTGATTAAATCAATACACACTTATGATTGAAAAATGAAAAGTGGTTTGAATGATTAAAGTAGATAACTACAAACAAATGGTTAGATAGGCCATTCACATGAACGTTTATCCATTCACGTACTGGAACATGAAAATTAGTGTGGAATATAAACTATGCGCAATAACGTACCATCAGGAAGTTATTAAAATATTTTAATATATTTACAGTTGATCTAAGTTATTATTTTGCTTTAATAACGGCACCTTCGACCATAATCTCTCTCTCTCTCTCTCTCTCTCTCTCTCTCTCTCTCTCTCTCTCTCTCTCTCTCTCTCTCTCTCTCTCTCTCTCTCTCTCTCTCTCTCTCTCTCTCTTTACCATCATTTATAAGTCCATAGACATTGCGGCATGACACAAACGAAAATCCTCAACGATCGTTATTTCAGAGACTCTATCCCGTATCTCGTTACGATGGTCCACAGAGAGAGAGAGAGAGAGAGAGAGAGAGAGAGAGAGAGAGAGAGAGAGAGAGAGAGAGAGAGAGAGAGAGAGAGAGAGAGAGAGAGAGAGAGAGAGAGTTGTATATTTTCATTTTTAATTGATCATAATAATCGATTTTGAGAACATTATGGAATGTTTAAAAGCAACAACACATTAAATTTATAAAGGATGTGTACTACGTAACCAAAATAATTTACCGTATAATGTCGGCATGGTTTGCAACTTTGTATTATTAATCAACACTGTGTATAAATCCAAATGAAAGCGCAAATATATCGTTACGACGAACCAGAATCTTGTAGGTTGCTTAGTGCAATTTCTGTTTGAAGGTTTTTAGTCCAGCCCAAATTAATCTTCTCTCTCATTCCTCTGCGCTGTTTGTCCGTAATACATGCGGGTGGGGAAAAAGTATAACGGATTGTGATGAAAATTTATTTAGAAAATGTTGATTATTAATACTTTTTATCATCATTTTCATACGTCACCAATAATAATTGTGTGAAAATTGATTATTGATCTAGAATGAACTGCAAAAGGTGGCGAGAATTGCTTATATAAGTGTATTATTGCGCCATGGGCGGATCACAATTTGATTTACTAATAGTATTGGTATATAAAATTGATGGACACCAACACTTTAAATGCCATGTTAGTTTTAATGTATGTGGTATACATTTATTTGTGTGTGTATGTATGTATGTGTGTGTCTGTGTGTGTGTATTCGAGCTTACCGGTAAATCGCCTATTTCTGCGAAGTGAAATATCTTCAAAATCATGAGTTTCAAAACTCGGCATTTTATGTTTGTCAGAGTTAGTGTTTTGGAGATCCCCAATTTAATTTTTTCGGTTATTTAGTTGTAAATAAACATGGCTCATTAGATCATTCTAGAAAGATATTTTCCGTTAGGTAATGGTTGTTTCCAAAAAGATGCTAACTTGCGACCTGAGAACAGAGAACTATCTTATCTTGTTACTGTATGGATTTTACCAGTCGTGCTCTAAACATCTAGCACTTTAAATTATATTATATTGTTACCATTTTAGGCTGAATTTTATTTTCGTCAAATTACTGAACTCAAGTGATTATTTTCTCTAGAAATACAAAAGTGTTCAGATCAAATTCTTGGATAAAGATATTTATTGTAAGTTATACGAGTTTAAACCTGGAATAATATTAATGTAATTCAACAAGAGACTGTTGACTTAATACTTCGTAGACCATGATGGACAGGTCATCGTTTTTAATTTTGGATCTCTTCTTTTCTTCAACTGAGTTTTGTTCAGGACATTTTATTACTTGGACTTCTGTCTTTAATACATGGATTACTTCTGAATTTAATTCGCAATACAGTAAGTTCGATTTTCTTATTTTTCACTTCGTCTTCTAGGGAAATCAATTGTTTGTAACATTTCTTCACCCTTTTCTGTTATTATTTTAAGAGCTTAGTCTCATAACAGCTCTCATTCGGCCCTCAGGTTGGTTTCAGTTTGAGATTCCTGCTCTAGAATGTGGAATAATACATCGTTTTGTCGTCGTCGTCGTTGCCATGATAAATGCCTCCGCAAAGATCTTCATCTTAGTCATTCGCTGCGATATCTGCAATGTGATACTTTTTATTGATGTACAGCAATGGGTCGTCATGCCGCTGACATGTAACATCGTGTCCCACCCAGTCACATTATTCTGAGACCAGGCCGATTAGTCCTAACACTTTCCTCTTAATGCTGAGCGCAAAGAAGGGCATGTGCTAGTTCTATTTTTATGTCTTTGGTATAACTAGACCAAGTTCGAACCCGCGACCTCCCGCATCTGAGGTGGACGCCTAACTACTTCAACCACCGGAGCCAATATGTAAGGAATGTGTGGTATTTTACGTCAACAAAACGAGTCATCGATTGGAATTTCTTGACAGGACTTGCTAGACACGACAAATTTACATTCATAGGTTGCTATTCTGTGGCAACATTTTTTCATGTCTGCATAAACATGTTAGACTTTTGAAGTCTGTAAAGCGCCTTGTTGACCTTGTATTGTTTACATATGCAATAAAAATATCTCATGTCAATGACAGCCTACTAATTCCATTAGAAATTAGCTTCTTCTTCTCTGAAAGGATAAGAGATCTCATTATGAAGAAAACCTTTGAACCACTTTGTAATCATACTAGAAAATAAATATCCTTCAATGGTATTTAGATTATAGTAAGAAACCAAACTAGAGTGTATCCACTTAACTTTAGAAACAGAGATGCTTGCCTTCCTTTAGATTCTTTTTCGATCAGTTGTAGTCTCATATTTAAATTTTATCTAAACAAATTTTCATTTTCTGATTCATACAGGGAATTTAGCAAATGTCTCCTTCATTAGGTCCCCGGACCAATTTTGTCTCCCACCCCGACCGTTTCACGCTGTCTCTGCCCCGAATCATAGGTTATCTGAACACCAGCTTCGGCATTATTAAAGGGAGTAATTTCTTAAAACTGTATTAAGTTGGTATATGTAAGAGACCTTCGTTTCATGTCAAATTTTTCAAAAGTCAGTTGTCACCATTGTCAGGAATTAATATTTAGCCTGGCTTGATTAATCGCCCGCTTTATATTGCCTCAATCCTCAGGGACGTGTCCCTTTAATAAGACAAATCATAAGTTATCTTTATACATTGGTTATGTCATTATATGAAAACATATGCAATCAAAGTAATGTAATAAATAATCCAAGTTCTTGTATTTGTTATCTTCTTTAAAAGTTACTTTTATTTTTTAAATTCAGCCAGGAGAGCTGCAGGGAATGATGTGAAACCTCAACAATTAGCGAAGTAAAATGTTTCATTATTTGACACCACTTTGACACCACTTTGACACCACTTCCTATATTGGTTCCCTCCATATAAGTGAAAATCTTTAAAATCGTACAAAGCAAAAACTTGTGCTGCTTATATGTGATCTATTTGTAGATCGTTTGCGAACATAAACATACAGGACACAGTATATGCCTGGACTTACCGTTGGAATAGGAACCGCATCTATAGGAACTGTCTCTTGTCTCTTACAGGCATGCTAATGTATGACTATGGCCTGTACACGATTTAAGTTTTTGATATTATCTACGTTTATAAAAATGTAATGCTTAGTGTCGGATAGTTTCATAAGGACTCATAAGACACAGGAATTTAAAAATGCATAATGTTCGTTAAAATTTAAAAAAAAAATAAAAAAAATCAGCTAGTTTCGTCAGTCAATAGGAATCGAGGTTTAGAATGTTAAAAATTAATTCATCTGTTCAGTTTTTATACAAGTATTTTTCATAATTAAATGCACGTGGGATAGTCCCCTTTTCAGCATTCAAGTTGATTTCCTTCTTAATGTGGTATTTTTCTCTGTCAGAATTTTTTTCCTCTTTGGTAATTGTCTAACAGCCGATAGTGTGCAGCCCCTATATATTTCACTCACTCCTGCCAATCCAGACAAATAAGGTGTTACAGGCAAACAAGACACAAAAATTATTTATTTGCAAGTTAGCTCCGAAAGGCTGAGTTTCACTTCTAATCAGACAGTGAGCTCGTCACATTTATTCGCGATTACTTGTGAGTGACACCTCGCGACTCTCATGAGGTGCGGCGAAGGAGATCTCGTTACAGACGCTATAATAACGAATTATTTCCCTCGGGTTCACCATCTGTATTTCGTAGCTATGAAACGAGTGAATATAAACATCAACGATCGTTTTCACGTTTAGTATGCAGATTGGTTGACTGGGTCCTCTAAGGGATTGCATGAAAAACAATGGGTTCCAAAGGCAAAGAAAGATAAACACGTTTTGTATCAGTTGCAGAGATGACGGCACGAGAACGGTTCAATTACTTTTATGATCGTCGCGTGTTGTAGACTGATAATCCCACAACTCTAGGTGATGTAACTTTGACATAAAATTATGTTTTTTCACAATAATATTTTGTCATTGGTATTTTTAAACTGATGTCAGGGTGACAATGAGCAAATTATATTTAATGGTACGAGAGAGAGAGAGAGAGAGAGAGAGAGAGAGAGAGAGAGAGAGAGAGAGAGAGAGAGAGAGAGAGAGAGAGAGAGAGAGAGAGAGAGAGAGAGAGAGAGAGAGAGAGAGAGAGAGAGAGAGAGAGATAATTTTATTTCTATGACGAAATAGCCATGTGAGTTGTTCTTCATATTGACTTGAGTTTGATAAGGAACAAACGAAAGATAGATTAACAAATGGATAAGTGCACATTGTTATCTGTTAAATCATTAGTCAAACATCTGATAATGGTGTAAATATTAAATTGTTTCGTCATCAAAGTGCATGTATAGAGTTATGGAAAGATGTAAGAAATAAATGACGAATCTTCAGGTCCCCGTCTCCCCCTCCCAAAAAAACAATCCTCACGAATTCCCTCAGTTACAGATTGTACATTTTCTTGCTTACGATTTTGTTGGGGGTAGAAATGTTGTTTTGTTCATATGTTAGATCCAGAGTTCTAATGAGTTGATGCGAAATCAATTGGCACATAGAAAACATTTTATACGTCCTAAAAAATTTGAGAGATAATTTACATTTGCGGGGAAGTCTTCAAACATTTTCTCTGGGACAAAATAAGATTCTTATCAGGATAACAAAAATATAATGTCTTAATTTTAATCTCTGATGTCTGCTAAGTGTTCAGTGAAATGTACTTTATTATTAGCCTTGCTGTAAGAAAGATATTCCTATATCTGAGTAGACTTTGATTCCGATTATCTTAGTTTGAGGAAGGCGGTTGTAGATATTTAGTGACACTCTGACCAGGATTTCAAACAAACGATGCTGTAAATGCCCGTGGAATACCAATTAAATGAAGTTTCGGATGACTGGCCAAACAAACTAATATTCATCTCACTTAGCACTAAAGCAAATTAGTTAAATATGCTGCTCCATTCTAAAATACCTACTTGCTATGGCAGATGTCAAGCAGTATTTAATCAGCCTTTAAAACCAATTGATGCATTTTCACTTTGAAAATAGGCCACAGTCTAAATTGTTTCAAAATGCGGAAAGAATTTTGTGTATATGGCTTTTAAGATAACACAAATGAAATATAATTAAAATCGCAATTTCTTTGATACACTTTTATAGGTACTTAGAAGAGTTTAAAGGTTTTCTTTACTTCTAGCTTGAAAAAGTAACACCAGAAAAAAATGGTTAAAATATCGTCGGTGCAATTTGTCTGAAGGAACCATAAACTATTAGCTTTCACATATTCGAGTGACTAAATATTATTAAATATAACGTTTATACTTTTGACTTAATTTAATCTTTTTTGTGGCAGGGATTACACCTTGGACGACATGATTTTAAAACTGATTTTCAACGACTTATGTACGGCCTTTACGGAGATTGGTATGAAAACACGACTCAATAAATTGTAACTGCTTTTTTAGAAACATCATTTCAGTTTGTTTGAGGTATACGTTGTACACAGCTTTGGATTATGATGTTGATAATAAAGGGCTAGGCCCTTGCTTGTGATGGAGCTTTCTCTCCTGGGTCTAGTTTGTTTGATGAGAAAACATTGCTCAGCACAATATTCTTGAGAGACGAAGAATTAGTGTTGTATCTGAAATAAAGGCCCTGAATCTTTTCATTCATTGGCATGAATTATGTTTCAAACATTACAAGCGGTTTATATATATATATATATATATATATATATATATATATATATATATATATATATATATATATATATATATATATATATATATATAAAACACGTTATGGGGCAGTGTTCTTTATTTGAGTACCAAATTTACTGCGAATAACAGATTTGTGTCAGTTGCAAACCTCCCTCCTCCCTTGTAATTCCACCCACATGACGTCTCAGTTCGTCTGAACTGGCTTGTAAAAAGACAGCTGATTAAAGATAACAGTGATAATGCACAGATATTTCACACATGATTTAAATTTTAGTCTCCATAATCAAATGTCATATCGGAAGCCTCAAACTATTTCGCCATCTGTTAAAGCAATTTCATTATAAAGTGCTTCAACATTATTGGCTGTTTTTCTCTGTCCTTTAGTCATGTAAACGACTCACCTTCCACTTGATCAAGTGGCGTTGAGCTCTTTTGCTCCCGTTAATTGAAGAAAGTTGGTGATGCAAAGTTTGTATAGGATTCATTGAATAGCTAAAGTTTGATATTTGATCAGCAAATCGATCGTACCTACGTCGTCGTATTACTGTAATGAAAAATATCCAAGATGACTTCCTGGTTTTGTGGATTAATTATTCCTTGATTATATATATATATATATATATATATATATATATATATATATATATATATATATATATATATATGTGTGTGTGTGTATGTATGTATGTATGTATGTATGTATGTATATATATATATATATATATATATATATATATATATATATATATATATATATATATATATATATATATATATATATATATATATATGCAATAAATTGACGACAAACAGTACGAAACTAGTAACTAGCCTAAGCGCTTTCGACTCTTAATGAGTATTTTTCAAAGGCAAATACAAAACATATATACGACAAACAAATAAACACAAATACGTTTTGTTTGTAAACCTCTACATGGCTGTCTCCACATGCATAAAAACTATACATACAATCAGCTTGTATAGAATAGTTGCGGTTACTGAAAACGGTGTATAATTCCCTAAAAGTCTACAAGCCAAAGCGACATCTATTTTTACTTTTTGTACATTTATGTAACGCAGATTATATCCCGGATATTTGATTCTATACCGGTTATTCTTATAGTAAGAATTGAAGGATAATAAGAAGATTTAGAAAATATTAAATTCTACTAGTGTATAGTTTTCATTTTCTATTCTTCTTGGTTTAGACCGCTTAGTTTCAATGTTCTAAGGCGGCGTATCCAGTATGATTCGTTTTCCTTCCTGGTTTCGGAACTCCAGTTGTGGTTGTTAGCAATAGCGATAAGTATTATATCACTGAAAGTATGGCTAGGGGAGGAGAAGTGTTCTGCGACCGGGCTTCTGTACAGCTTTATTGTCATCCAATCAGATCTATGAAGGTTTATCCTTTTGTGTAGCTTTTCCGTTTCTCCGACGTACTGAAGGCCACAGATCTTACATGTGATGAGATAAATCACATTCTCTGTTTTGCACGTTTTGTTTGGACCATCCATGTATGTTTAGTTTTTCTTTAGTCAATGTGCTAGTGAATGCCTTGGTCTCTATCATATGTTGACAGGTTTTGCATCTTTTATCGCCACAGGGTCCAGATTGGCTAGGTTGGTTTTGACTAGCGATTGGCGTTAGCTTTGCCTTGACTAGGATGTCCTTTAGGTTTTTTGGTCTCCGATAGGCTACTACAGGTTTGTTCGGAAGTATTAGTTTTAGTATGTCTGACGATTGCACGGTTGGCCAGTAGTATATACGTGTGAGTGTGTGTGTGTGTGTAGAATCTTGCAAGAGCTGATTATTATTTTCATTTATAGTGGCTTAAAATCATTATAAAAGCATCATTTCGACACCCAAGAGTCGGTGGAGGTGGGAAGGGATGAGTAGGTGGAGGTGGGTTAGGAAGAAGGATAGGGAATCACTTCATCGTTACTACATCTCCGTTTATTTGAATTTCACACGAATTTCGAAATTGATGAAAAACTACCTATTATTTCCTATTCCATCTAACCAAAGTCTTATACACCGCTTTTTTTTCGTCAAGTCAATGTGAACCTACTCCTCGAACATGAATGGTGCCGAAGGTGGGGCCCATTGAGTTTTGGCGATCATTCATTTGTTTTATCAATACGTCTTGTAACTCTTATGATCAGATGATGAATTCTGTCACGTATCATTTTTTCATCATTTGATACATTTATTTTCGTTTCTTTGCATGGCATGGTTTGGGGTGGGGGTGTTTTGTGTGGTGGTGAAATGAAAGATGGTTTCCGACCAACGTGAACATCAGCTTTAGAGGAATTCAATATTATATTTGAAAGCCGCAACCGCCAAATTTATTTAATTACAGAAACAAGCAAAATAGTAAACTTTCATCATGAGAATATATCAGAGAGCTTCTTATATTGTAAATGACGTCTATTTGTCACGGTTAGTATATTCATTGTTTGCCCCAGTTTATAATGGGGACAACTGTAAGGTTTTCAAGTCTATTATATATAGTTAGCATGATGGCAAATTGAGAAGAATGGGGGAAACTTGTTATTCGGTCTCATGCGGTGCCCAAACGGTCTACCAGACTATGGGAATAATGATGATGATGATGATGATGATGATGATGATGATGATGATGATGATGATGACAATGGTGGAGTTAAAATGAGCGGAAGTCAACATTGTGTGCACACGGGCACATGCCATAGACAGACAATGATTTATTGAGTTTACATCGTTTACATTTGTAATAGCTATAATTGTGGTTGACTGCAAATATATATAGCTTTGAACGACAGGCTGCCTCTCGTTCAAATCTATAGTGGCGTTTATCTTGTTTTAGTTTGGGTTTTTTTTGCACACATTCGAAGTGAGAGTGCCTAAGAATCTCAATCGATGTAGATTTAATTACACGAAAAGTTCTGTTCAATGTTCATCACAAAGATGTAACCCACGATTGTATCTACTACCAGTCTCAATGTTTCCGGTTTGTCGCATGATCAGGGTTAACTCATTATCAGAAAATTGTGTCATTTGGTGGTAAACGTTATTTTATTGTTTCGGTCTCATAATATCTTGATGTTAATTTAATTCTATCGAAGCCATTAGAAGGCAAGGTTTTATGTAGATGATAGCACTCATATCCTTGTGTGTGTGTCTGTGTTTTACAAATACACACTCAGACGTTTTGATCCTCTCCAGAGAGTTATGAATAGAGGTTGGGTTTATTATAAGTACCTGAAGAGCCTAGAACGATGTGGCTTAGCCATAAGTTAATAGTCTATTTATTTACAAAATCTTTTCAAATTATAATGACATTGTAAAGCATGGAATAGATTTACCTGTATAAAACAAACATATCGGCTTGAAGTCCAAAATCTCCCCCTGATCGCCCCTCCATTTCTCTTTGAGTCTAAACCTTTTATTCCGATTTAATATGAAAGAAAGGTGTAATTATTTCCTGTATATTTTGATTTCAGAAAATTGCATGAAATCGATATTGTAATTAAGTTTGACAATTTCAATGACTTTACCACCATCCACATATTAATTAAATTTCTTTTAGAGAAGAAACTTCACCGGGTGTCTTCCTCTATTGCATTGTAAACTAAAACTACAAACCTGCATAGGGCAAAGAAATACATTCACTGGTAAAGTGGAAAAAAATTTCTTACGAAAATGAACAAGTGGCGGATGTATTTTATGCTATTTTCTGTGTCTAAAATAGTTGCGTAATTTATTCGAGAAGGTAAATATTTCATAAAATACAATTTTTAATGACAATTAATGATAACTAGTGAAATATTTGACTATTTGTTTAGACATTTGAGTATTAATGAGATAAAACACAGTCTTGACCTGCTGCCAGATTCTGTGTACTTGTACTCTCTGAGGACAAGTACAAATGTTTTAACTTTTTATTTAGAAAGCCACTCTTCCACAACTATAAAAACAAACTTTTTCAAAAAGCCATCATTTATATTGAGATATGTCGCGAAAATTAGTTACAAAATTTTAAAATCTCTGCATGTGTTTGAAAGGAAAACACCCTTTGTTTTTTTACTACTGCAAATTGTTACCATGTGTACTAGTCTCATGAGATATTTTTGACATTTTACACAAAATTGAATCACCAATGTCCTACTGCAGCGGCCAATCTAGGAACGTTTGTTCGCCGTTAAGTTCTGATATTTTACTATTACCTAACGCGTACGTGTTGATGCCATCTTCACATTATCGCTCATCGTGGAAATTACAAAGGAAAGTTTTATTGATATTTACTGTTTCTATCTTATGCAGATACGATCGGATCGATTTCATCCTAATGTTTTTGGTGCTTCTGTTTAACGCGGATTTAGAACTGTTAAATTTCATCATTTTATCAACTACGTTTTTCTTAATGTATTTACTCCGTTTTGTAACATTTTCATGTGCTAATTTGAGGCAATATATTTTACTACCTAATCCAACAAATTTAACTATAGGGATGAAACTTATTTTGCCTTTAAATTGTCCTATTACTTTCTTGTTATCATCGCAGTGGAATTCAAAGCGTCACAGTTGTCATAGATTTCCTTGTAAATATCGTCCATGGTGTCCTTGAACGTCAGCGAGTCAGTGTATATGAATAACAATTTGAGGTGATGCCATTGTAGTTTAACGAAATTGTTGTGGAAGTCGTACATTGACCATTTCGATAACTCCAGCACCGCTGCGCCCACATAAATTGGTTTATCCAACATGTTTGTCATTCATTTTTTTACCGTCGCCAGATTTTCTCTAAAATGTTTTTACTAACAGAATTATCAGCGAAACAAGTTTATTTCGTCGATTAACGTCGTTGACGAGCTCAATGTTGACACGCTTGCGAATATTTTCCATTGTCTTTCCAAACACACTATTGTCCCGCCACTTGAAAAGTTCTTTTCAAAGTCTGTTGTTGCCGTTTTTCGTCTAGCAGTATTTGAGTCGATGTAGTTCTTAGACCAGCATCACCTTATTGCTTAAGGGTTGTGTAATGTGTAATGTATCTCCGTTTGTTCAGTACACTTGGCGCTATTTTCAACGCCTGATGTTTTTCTGTTGATGGAAAACAAACCTAGGCTTTCCTGATAATAAACTGTAATTGATCACCCTCGATTCTGGACAGAACGGATAATCGTTATGTACGTTATGAATCTCAACGGGATAGCGGAGATCAAATACAACGAAATAACTAGCTAGAATCAGTGGTTGAAAGGCATTTTGATAGATTTAGTGTTTTACTAAAATAGTCCTACGGGGATCCAAGTAAATCCACCAAACCGGCATATACTCCGACATCGCGTTTTCATAAAGATTATTTGAGTTAGGTAGTCGATAAATACAGATGGCAGATTTTTATCGTAATATATTTGTTATTCGCGTGATACGTATTTGTTACCGTGGAGATCACACCTTGGATTCCACATTCGATAAAGTTGAACATGCAAGGATCTGCCAACTATGCCAGTTTTATTTTACTGTGTTGGAGTAACGTGCACCATGATAATCCATGTGCGAGTTAAAATATCATGCTGTATCTAGTCTATAATTGCTGATCTTAACCTGACGAAATTCTTTAAAGACGTCCGCGTGGAACAGGTACAATTGATAATAATCTCACAAGTTTTTACATTCGAATGATTTCCAAATCGAATGCACGTACTCATAATCATTGTCAGACACCTCTGATAAATTTAACAATGAATACAATTTGTCTTGGTTGGGTAGCGTTGTATCGTCAA
Source organism: Potamilus streckersoni (assembly GCA_016746295.1). Lineage (NCBI taxonomy): Eukaryota > Metazoa > Mollusca > Bivalvia > Unionida > Unionidae > Potamilus > Potamilus streckersoni. Next base: position 1,237,289 of record JAEAOA010001643.1, on the reverse strand, counting down.
TTTACTCCATTTTGCTGAGGTACTCGTAAGGAAAACACTCCTTTGCGTATTGGCAAGCTCGAGTTGGCAAATTATTGATCAGAAAGATTATCAACTGTTTTACAACCACTAACAGGCTTGTCCAATAAACTAAAGAATATCAATAAATCTGAGCAGATCTAACGTCACATGTATATTTTTTCCATGTTACATAGAATGCACATGATATTACCGGTGCCAGAGGAGGTACCAAGTTTAAGACCGTTCTGGATCCCTTCAGCATCAATCGTCTTAATGATAATATGAGAATCATATCCTCGAAAATTATGAAACACAAAAGGGATAAAACTGGTTACGGCATGTTTCAAATTAAATTTGTAATGTGCTAGACCACGATACGTGCCAGTGATGTGACAATGATCTTGTATACGGTTAAACGTAAGCGACCCATCATTAATAAAGCCTGTTTCTGCTGTTTCGAAAATTTTTTGTTGTTTTACTGATTGGGATATTTGACATATATATACATCATGTCGCCCAGATACAGGTGTTCTGAAACAAAGGGTGCTTTCCGTTTGAACACAAGCAAATTTTTAAAATATTTTTAACAAATTTCCACGACAAGTATCACAGTAACAATGGTGGGGGTTTTGTGGTGAAAATGTTTGCTTTTGATAGATGTCGAGCGGTGATTTTCTAAAAAGAAGCAAAAGTATTTGTACTTGTTCTTGGGGGTCGGTGGGTAAAAGTACCCCTTTAGTCCAGAAAAACCGATTTAGTTTACTAGTCTAGATGACTGGATGAGAAAATAAACGAATCAGGACAAAGAAACTTATTGCGATGGCCATTAACACCAGCACTAATTTGTTTCATTTCTAACTAAATCAGATATGTTTAAAGTACTTAATCTACTCTAACAGTTGTTTTATATTTTTGTTTGTTTTGATATTGTTCTTTTATTAGTTTTCTCATCATTTAATTGCTGCGCAATACTAAGAGAGAGAGAGAGAGAGAGAGAGAGAGAGAGAGAGAGAGAGAGAGAGAGAGAGAGAGAGAGAGAGAGAGAGAGAGAGAGAGAGAGAGAGAGAGAGAGAGAGAGAGAGAGAGAGAGAGAGAGAGAGAGAGAGAGAGAGAGAGAGAGAGGGGGAGATATTAAATCAAACCTGAAATTACATGCGAATTGTCAAATTATTTTTCTAGTGGAATAATAGGGTAATATGAGCTGGATAATCGCTGGTATAAATATTTACGTTAAATTACCAAATAAATATTCTATTATGTTGTTTGCATTATTTTATAAAAAGTATCATTGTATCATTATCGTTTTCATATAATAATATAATATAATATAACATAATATAACATAATATAATATAATATAATATAATATAATATAATATAATATAATATAATATAATATAATATAATATAATATAATATAATATGATATGATATGATATGATATGATATGATATGATATGATATGATATAATATAATATAATATAATATTATATTATATTATATTATATTATATTATATCATATCATATCATATCATATCATATCATATCATATAATATAATGTAATATGACATAATGTAATGTAATATGACATAATATAATATGACATAATATAATATGACATAATATAGTATGATATAATATAATATATTATAATATAATATAACATAACATAACATAACATAACATAACATAACAAAATATAATATAATATAATATAATATAATATAATATAATATAATATAATATAATATAATATAATATAATATAATATAATATAATATAATATAATATAATATAATATAATATAATATAATATAATATAATATAATATAATGTAATGTAATGTAATGTAATGTAATGTAATGTAATGTAATGTAATGTAATGTAATGTAATGTAATGTAATGCGACGCAACGCAACGCAACGCAACGCAACGCAACGCAACGCAACGCAACACAACACAACACAACACAACACAACACAACACAACACAACACAACACAACACAACACAACACAACACAACACAATACAATACAATACAATACAATACAATACAATACAATATAATATAATATAATATAATATAATATAATATAATATAATATAATATAATATAATATAATATAATATAATATAATATAATATAATATAATATAATAGTTCAATTTAAAAAATCTTGGTTACTGATCAAAATGCAAACACTCAGCCGCATTTTTTGTATTACCCTAAAGATAACGTCATATTAACATCAATTATTCGTGACATCAAGTCATATTATCAACTCGTTATAATCACATCACCTCCAAAAAAAATGAAACATACTCATGTCCTGTCTTTTTAAATCAGAAATCATCATTAGAAGACAAGCATTGCCCTCTTTTTGAGTAACATCGATGAATTGTTTACACACTGCATACATTCTATCATACTCAGGTAGAGATCTCGGGTAACATGACATATTTTGGGTGGACACTTCAACATATAATCTCTCAACAATAGAAATAATTATATTATATAATATAAAACGAATTAAGCAACTTATCATCCTATCAAACTGAAAGGTATGATAAATTGTCATTGCATACTTTATTTTTTAAAAGAATGGTATGAATAACATAAAGTCTTTTAGTGATTGAAAAATATATCTTGAAGTCATATGATACATTTCCATCATAAGAGGGCAAGTGACGAATTGTACGGTGGAGGCTAAAAAAAATCACATATTTTTTATTATAATGTACTAAACATTTCCATCACTCCCTATGTTTAGTTCGCAAATATAGAATTTGTTCAGTGTGTAATGTACGACTAACCAAAATAGTACAGTGAGTCGAATTTTTCTTCTCCGTTCTCCATATCTTTGATAGATGAAACACAGCTTGGAATTCACCAGGAACGTGATACATATATAAAATTAACCTATGACAAGTATTTAAACATATTGGCCTATGAATTATATGGATTTTTTAAACAATATTAGCAGGCTGCGTAGCGACTGGAATATGCTAGGAAAGAGTCCATATATATGCTGAATGTATTACGCTCATTGAATTATGTGGTTTAAATTTAAAAGATGTTTGAATTGTATGTAGCACAAAGTAATGTGTATTTAGACTCAAAAACATGTCTGCTTTATTTAATCTCCCGCATTGCATTCCAATTTCATGCGGCATGATCACATGCAGATTGAAAACTGGATCTGTAATTTACATCGACATCTTGCTTCTCCTTTCACCCTTTCAACATAATCTCATACAAAAGTTATAGCCATCCTATCTGCATTGTGCAACTATCGTAGAGCTTGGTCTATATGGCACTGTGATTTGTTCCAGATTATATTGCTGCAGTCTCATGGTAAGCCGCTATTTCTGTCATTTTCTGCACAATAGTATGGATATGACTAGTATGATGTTATTATTTTCCAAAATTTTGATTGTCTCAATGTATGAGGTAGTAAACGTATAAAACTGTTTCAGTTTTCCCTAATATGCCTTTCAAAAAGTTGACGGCAATGAGGAGCAACAGTGCCCGAATTGTATTGAATTTCCCCTTTAACCGTCGTCTCCTTAGTTGTATATTAATGACTGAAACTGGCTTTCATTTCTATGCGCAAAAAATATCATTCTTTTAATCAAAGTTAATTAACTTCATTTTAATTTTCGTAACGTATATTTTAAGCAAACGATAAGGGTATGCCCATTAACTATGATGACATAGTCTTTAGGTTAATATTACATATGGAATCTTAAAACAAACTCAAATACAATTGTGCGTGCAGTAGTCTGTAGTTTCAGAAGAATAAATTCAATGTCATTTTCTCAGAAACGTTTCCTCATAAAAGTATATGTAATTTACTTACCCTTAACTGTATTTAATTATTATGTATTAATTGATTAGATCAAATGTTTATGAATTATACCGTTTACCTGAAAAAAGTTTCTTATATAAAAATGTTTCCCGCATAAATTAAAAATTACTCTAGGCCTAATCATACATTTGGAATGAAAATTAAATAATTCATACACAACGTTTGTACCTGTGATTGGACCCATGTGTTTGAGAGTTGTCATAAAATGTATTATATTGAAATCTTCAGCGATAAAACAAATAAGTGTGAAAAATAATGATCTCCTCATACTGCTTTTAGTACCAGTGTGACATAATTTGTCACAGTATCAAGGACAAGAAACATTCTTACATAATCAAATTGATTCTTTTATAATAGTGTGAAAATAAATCCACGTTTTTCCAGACTTGTTACGTCTATCAGCCAATGTATAAATAATTATATAGGCTATTGATTTAAAATGTAGCATGCATTTTTTTATTGAAACTACTTTAAACCAGCATTATTCACAAAAATCGAGGTTTGTAAATATAAGAAAGATTAGACTGAATAGAAAAAGTACCTGAAATCTACGAAGGTGCAAAATAAAATAGCAAAACACTTAAACATGCTTCATTTTGTTTTCTATTGACAAACTTTTAAGGAGTCTTCTTTCGAAGCAAGAATCTCCTTGTTAAGTAATAATGTTAAGTAATCTGATATCCTCACTTTTAATATTTTCAACTCTCTGTGAACTTGCATAGAAACAAATATTTGCTTTCCGTCCACGAATTAGAGGCACATGTCACGGCGAGCAAAGTAAAGTCAGCGTGATTCTATTGTGCCGTCCCGGAGCAGATTCAAACAAGAATTAGGATGGAGAATCAAATGTCGAAGGCATCAACAATCACCGTAGGAGATGCAATCTATTGCTACCCACAGGAGTGAGATCCTACGGGTAAATTGTTATTTGATGCCATAAAAAAATGGGTTGTATCTCCCGAGTGTCACTCTTGTTTGTTAAAACAAACGCGTGTGCTTGAGGGTTTAAATAGTTGTTACACAAGAACTACAAGTAACCTAACCTTCGATCGTAATGGCAGCGGAGCAGAAACGGGCATGTTCCCACGGTCCCAACAACCACCCGTGTAGATGACTTGCATAGTCATTAGAGCAACCGAAGAGAGCGACATGAAAATCGAAGTTTTGGTGATTAATTTCTTGGCAGCTATCATACTTACATGGTAGCACCTTTCTGTATAATTCATGGTGACAATTCCTCAAGACGGAATGTACGCCATCAAGATATGTGAACGTGTGAAGTCACTTAGTAAGAGCATGACGAATTAGTACATCACCATTCTTTTCACAAACTGAGTGAACGAAAACTCTCATAGAGTCAGTTAAATTTAATCACCAATCTCATTCTAAATTACTTGCAAAGCAAATGCTTATTTTATGCTGGTAATAGTACAGAATTCGTTGTCGATCGCTGCTGAATAGGCACAGATGAAAACAAATTGTCATGACTCATTGAGTTTCGTGCTCGAGCGTTTTCAAGAATTAAAATAAATACATTGCACAGGTTATAATTTATTACTTAGGGCCAATCATTGTGGGACATATGGATTATTTGCTATTTTAATATTGATCAGACCAACATCAAAAGAGCTTCTCGGATTTAAAAAGCTGAGCATGCGGTTTGATCCATCAAATTAACGACAATAGGATCCATATCTAATACAAAATATCAACAACACTACCAAAGTTGAAATATCTTTGAAAAAAGTCAACTTGACCATGTCGTTTGACTCTAATCTCGGCTTTCATAGTCAGTTATTTTACAATGTAAAACAAAAGGAGAGTTCCGGTAAACTAAATGGTTAAAGAGTTCCCCTAGGATTAGGACGGTCACGGATTTGAACCGAGGCAGAATCATACAAAAGATTTATAAAATTGTAACTGTCAGCTGTCTCGCTTGGCGTTCAGCAATAAGAAGTTAATATTAAGACTGCTTGTTGGCCGGAGTCAGGACAATGTGACTGGGTGCGACATGATGCTACATATCTGTGGCATTATATATATATATATATATATATATATATATATATATATATATATATCTATATATATATATATATATATATATATATATATATATATGTATATATATAAAATATTATATTCTATTATATATTAATATATATATATATATATATATATATATATATATATATATATATATATATATATATATATATATATATATATATATATTCGATTTGAAAAAAAAAACACATCATAAACATTCGTTGTTCAATATCTAACATGGAAGACTACGTTCATAATGGCTGGGTAATACTAACTTTTCAGCAATTCTTCAATAGAAACTACTCCATTAACTGCAAGCCACGTAAGTTCAACGAAGCGATTAAAATTTAAGTTTAATAAAGGTCAATTATTCTGATGTCAAAATTGATGTATGATACAGCTGAGGGACAAAAGGATAACACGACGTTGTTTTATATCGAAGAGAAAACAGCACATAAATGAAAAAAGTGTAAGCAATAATGTTTATACTACATCGCTTGATATAACAAATAAAGGGGAACTTGTATATCATATAATGCATTTTAAGATTGTAGCAACAATTGAGCTTTCATTTCAAGTTAGTATTCTGCAAATACGTGTCCATGTAGATAGAATTTGTTTATCCTCAGGAAAGTCGTTAGTTCGTGTTTTAAAAATTGGTGTTTATATTCAGCTTTAAACTTTCAAAATGTTTTGCGGGAGGTATGTCATTCTGAAACTTGAGAAATAACATCATAAATATTTGTTATAGAAGATAGTGTATATTATCATTCACTCAAGCATTGTGTTAGATATACAATGAACTATGATATTTCTATACACTCTTACATTACAATCCCTTATTTATGAACAATTACGTATCAAAGGAGCGAAAAGTTATAAATTGTCAATAAGTGAAAAACTCTAATTAAGTGTAAATGGAGTTTGTTACTCTAAAATGTGATAATGATTTACGTGAAAACTAGTGATATACAGTAAAGAAGATCAAAGGGACTTCCGTATGCTAGGAAATAAGGACAGGTGAGTCAGAATAGTTCATGTATTGCTACACACACAGGATCATTCGAATCACTTAATAAGTTTGGGTATCCGGCCCACCTCGGTTTTCATTATACTGAAGATTACCAGGGCAGGTCGAGACAGGTGTACCTTATGCAATTATCAAAACAATATCTGTTCTATATGGTATTTAGTGCTAAATAAAACTAATTGCTTGTTAAATTCAGTATATAGTTGTCCAATACTATCAAAATGTATTCATGTGATTTTCCTTAGAATGAGTCTAAATCACAGAAGGTTTAAAAAAAGAACTAAAAGCGTATGATAGGTATCTTACCATAATAGCACATTCAGTCGCCATTGCAATTTGATGTAAAATATTTTTATTCATTTGATAGGTGTCTACAGTGGTTAGTATTCTATCACAGCGAACTGTTCTGATGTATAGAAATACTATAATGATTTTATTCTGCATTTATTCGGAAGTGTATATCTTGATAAAGAACTGACTATTTTTTTCTTTTTACCTCTACCATGTTAGAGATAATTTTATACTAGGCATTATATAGTCATTAATGTGCTTGTGTGCACTTAAATCGCACACATTAACTGATACTTGCAACCTTTATTTCTTATATTACACGTTTCCCCATCCCACACAATCCGACATCATTTTAAAAAATGTTTCATCGATGTGTATTCATTCGTAGCAATCCTGTTACCCTTATTAAAAATTATATACTTTGTCCTAATGACCCTCCAGATGTGTAATGTACAGAAGAATGTAAACTATTTGTATAATTGTATGAGTTCGTTCTTATTAAAAGGGCTTGACTTTCGTAGATAACTGTTTATCTGTCATTTGATAGAGCTATATATCTATTTACATGTGTATGCATTTTTATTCAATCTTTTCTTTTTATTTCGGCTAGCAATGCGAGAAAATTAGAACAAATATTGCAAACAATATAATTATTTCGAAGGAAAAACATACTCATAATAATGTGGGAATGATCAGCAAAACAAAAAAGATTTTAATATGAATTATCAGTATGGCGATCATACATAGCTGATTTATGCAATATCTGACTGATATGTGTTTGCGAAATGCACTTAGGTCTTTTTTGGGGGTCATGAAAAAGTTCTGTTGAAACCAACCAATAAATCAAACAAATTCTCTGTACGGGCATGCCCTTTATTCCATTATAATGTTCGGTTGAAATCTATCATTGAATATCCTGTTATATGCCTTTCAGTACAACAAAGGAGTGTCGTCATCAGACCGTTGGGTAGGTTTTATAACATAGCTTGTATGCCCATCAAAAGACATCTCCACATATCCTGTTCATCGATTTTCATGCTATCTACGTCGTTTAAATTGGCTGACATCAAAATTCAGAGATATAACTTTTCAGGCCCCCAAAATAGGCATCAATAACCGTGAAACATGGGTGACATGAACTCAAGAGATGAAAACCGGGTTAATCTCATATTTCCTCCCGGATATATTTCCGGCTGATGAACTCCAAATGAACAGTAGATTTCCATTATCTAACTTAAGACTACAAAACAGATGTATATGGAATAACTGTTGTCTATTTCAGGTGTGCGCCACTCGCACTTCCTAAACTTCATGCAAAAGCGCCCTTACCCACCCGACTATGAGATCATAATCAGCGAAGTCAATGATTAGGAATTGAGGTGCACGAGAATCCATTCACTAGGAAAGCTGAATTTAACATTCATTAAGGGCTCAAACCAATGCGCATCCTAGAATATAATGTACATATGTGAAATTATAATGATAAATTTACGACCAAATAAAATAAGAGAAAGAGCTTATAGCTGGGTCCAGCGTAGTCTGAAATAGCTATATAGAATTACATCAGTACAATAAAACAGGTTCGAGACTTATAATTTATTCCAAATATAAATCGACACAGTGCCTCAAGAAATGACGCCTAGCACATCGCTCTTAAGCATATGTCGTTTCTTTAATTTTATCCAACAAGCGATGTTATGAGATTTTGAATATAACACTGTCTGTTAAATTGATTGTATCACATTTTATTTGGATTTTTGGGCTTATTTGAACCTTTTCTATTCTAAAGTTTGAATCTCAATTGTATTTCGAGTTTATATAAGCATCAAACAATAATAAGAAATGTTCTATTTTAGGATGATGTAAGATCTCGTGAACAATGTATGTGGTATGAGGGATTTTGTATTTCTATTTCAGCTGTATGATGCATTAATTATATCCTGTTGGGAAAATGATTCATAAGAAAGATGTCTTTACATTGTTTGCTAGGATGATTCCTATTAGGATGAAGGCAAAGCTTATGTCTACTATCATAGAGATAAAGGCAAAGCATATGTCTATGGCCATAGAGATGAAGACAATTCCCGTGTCTACGGTCATAGAAATGAAGGCAAAGCCTATGCCTACTATCATAGAGATAAAGGCAAAGCATATGTCTATGACCATAGAGATGAAGACAATTCCCGTGTCTACGGTCATAGAAATGAAGGCAAAGCCTATGTCTACTATCGTAGAGATAAGGGCAAAGCATATGTCTATGGCCATGGAATGAAGGCAAAGCTTGTGTCTGCTGTGATAGAAATGAAGATAAAGCCTGTGTTTACGGCCATATAATGACAAAGCCTATGTCTACGGCCATAAAAATGAAGGCAAAGCCTATTTCTATGGTCATAGAAATGACGGCAAAACCTGTGTCTACGGCCATATAAATGAAGGCAAAGTCTGTGTCTACGGCCATATATATGAAGGCAAATCCTGTGTCTGCAGCCATAGAAACGAAGGCAAAACCTATGTCTACGGCAGTAGAAATTAAAGCAAAGCCTATGTCTACTATCATAGAGATAAATTCTAAGTCCCGTGTTTACGGACATGGGGATAAAGGAAAAGTCTCTGTATACGGCCATAGGGATGAAAGCAAAGCCTGTGTTTACAACCATGGGGAAGAAGTAAATACCCGTGTCTACGGATATGGGGAAGAAGGAAAAAACCTGTCTATGTCTATGGGGAAGAAGGAAACGCTTGTGTATACGGTCATAGAGACAAAGCCTACTGCCATAAAGGCAAATTCTATGTCTAAGGCCATGAGGATGAATGCAAGGCCTCATTCTTTCAAAACCGTTAAAAGAATTTGATATACCCAGCACATATCATTAACATTTTAATGGGTCCTAAAATACCCACTAAATATTATTACATTTTTAATGGGATCTGATATGCACAGTACATAGAATTAACATCTTAATGTGATCTGATATACCCAGTACGTACATATCATTAGCATTTTAATGGGAACTGATATACTTAATACATATCATTAACATTTTAAGGGGCTGTATTATACCCAGTATATATCAGTATCATTATAATGGGATCTGATATACATAGAACAGTTCATTAACATCTTAATGGAATCTGATATACTCAATACATATCTGTGAAATGTTTTCAAGGGTTTTACATACATGATAATTACTAACAGAGAGCTACGTAAAGTATGGTCGACGGTCATGTGACCTAAAATGCATACAGTATCCTATTTTTATAATAACTTGTAAGAAAATTAAAGTTGTCGTGCGTTTTAGCTTCAAACATAATATAAATACATTCTTGTTTCAAGTCAAGGAGACAGTCTATAATATTTTAAGACCAAAATTTGTATAGCTTTCCTAAAATGACTAAACTATATTACACGTATCGATTAAATTATAGGCACGCGTAATCTAATATTTATCTTTATATACAAAAACCCACTGGATTTCTTGAAAAAGGCGCATGAATGAAATTGTAACAATAAATTGACACCCGTAAGCCTGAAAGAAACGCACATATCGCGAAATACCATATTAGATACTAATTTCTGAAGCAGGCCGAATGGTATATGCTATATCATATATAGCTTGGTACGTCATAGAGAATAATATTGGTGATGTGCCATTTTAAGTGTGGTAAAGGTGCTGTCTTTATTATAATATAAGATCGTTTACGTTTTAATACTCTGTTTGCATTACTGAGAGCTTTTAACGACTAATTAGTGAAATCGTGAATGCAAATAATGTTAAAGTTTGTCTTGGGAGTAATTATTTCGTTATTCACTAAACGTGATTATTTGTATGTATGGGTTATTCAGTCTTGAAAATTAGTAGTGCAACCAAATCAAATTGGCATAGCATTAATTGTTTAGAACTAACCTAAATAAACTTAGTCATTATATAGTTTAAACCAAATACGAGCCATAACTGGAAGATAAAGTGAAAGAATGAGATAAATATTATAATTAAAAAGCTGGGTCTTAATTGTTACGCTAATTAATTTGAAGTCTTTCCACTTTCTCCTTTTTCCGATGTAAATTGTCAACAAATGTTCTTCATGCTAGTAACGGCATGACAAGACGGTATCTGTACATCTAAACCATTAATTTGTGTGTACGATGTGTCGCTGAGATACCATTTCCTTTTAATGAAAAACGTCATACAACGAGTGGTATTGAAAAAAAGCCCATCAAAATAAAGTTCTTGCATTCAGGTTCGAATGCTTGTTTCAAGTATTTGATAATTCAAGTAGGAAATTGTAGGAAAAAATGCCGGAGATCTCGCATTTTGGAAAAGTTTAGAGAGAGAGAGAGAGAGAGAGAGAGAGAGAGAGAGAGAGAGAGAGAGAGAGAGAGAGAGAGAGAGAGAGAGAGAGAGAGAGAGAGAGAGAGAGAGAGAGAGAGAGAGGGAGAGGCATCTTTCCACTTAGATATCATTTTTGACCTTAAAAGTATTGACCAAACAATATATCCTGATGCCTTTCAGTAGATACGAATTGTGGCAGGTCATCATGGTGCCTATAGATTAAAATAAGAGTGAAATATGTCCCATCCGGACCACCGTAATTATCCCCCAAAACAAGGAACAATTTTTTGTAGTAATCACAGTCAGCACGACGTAATAAATTTTAAATAGCACGATAGAGTATTTGTTTTCCTTTCTGGACTCAATGAAGTCATGGATCATTAGACTGAACCATTGCATTCGTTATTTTGTCAGGTGCCGGAAAGAGCATTTCACATCTTTGCTAATATAATAAAAATTATAGGGGAACCACACAATTTCAAAAAACATCTTTCCATGTCACATGTAATAAATGTTCAATGAATTCAAACTGGTGGTCAAGAATAGCCAAAATGGAATGCATATTTAATTCAAGAAAGTAGATACTTTTCTCCAATTAAACTTCACGATTGCATGACTTTTTAAAAGTGTAAGTTATAAACTCTTGCCAGGTTGGGTTGTCGGTGATCAGGTTAGAACGGATATTTTAAAAAAAAAAAAATAAAACTTAGCAA
>JAEAOA010001643.1:1217500-1220000 GCA_016746295.1 Potamilus streckersoni | reverse complement strand
CAAAGCATGAAAAGGTTCTCTTTAGACGGCAGTAGAAGATCAGTTCGTCAAAATAATATTTCATCGTGTTGAAAGTTTTAGAATGTGCAAAATTCTTCGTCAGGATTTGTAAAAAAGTGTTGTCATAAAAAACTAAATATTAAATTTAAATGATGACAATACAGGAATATTTACGTGGAGAGTAAAAAGTCATTTGTTTTCCATCTAAATATGTAGTCAGATTTCACCACAAAAGTTGATTTAGCTTTTGCTCTCTATGTCACCTTGAAATAGAACCATATCTAACCAATGATCTTTTCTGGAAAATATACAAAATAATAAAATATGCTGTTAATATTTCAATTCTGATGAAACATAAAAGGGTTTCTGTAATTTGTGGAAGATGCTAAGCGAATGAACTCAGTTTCCCAAATTAGTTTTAGACCTTTAAAAAAAACAAAAAAAACCCCCACATATTTCTTTGTTATTTGTTTTGAACAAATACTAAAAATGAGCATTGCAAATATATCTATGCATGTTATCCGATTAATTATGAAGTCCTTACTCTTGTCTATAAATGTTCTCAACGTTCTGAGCATCTGATTTATCATTCCTACGTTGGACTAGCTATTTTGGATATCGGGCATCGCCAAACAGGCCATCTATTTTAATCATTCCTACGTTGGACTAGCTATTTCGGATATCGGGCATCGCCAAACAGGCCATCTATTTTAATCATTCCTACGTTGGACTAGCTATTTTGGATATCGGACATTGCCAAACAGGCCATCTATTTTAATCATTCCTACGTTGGACTAGCTATTTTGGATATCGGGCATCGCCAAACAGGCCATCTATTTTATTTGCTAAATCCTTTATTTCGGCTATTGTCAACTTAATAGAAATATTACAGAAGTTAATAGGTACTTATGATCTCCTCAGCCCCAACCCCACACATGGAAGTAAAAATTGGTATCTTACAAATTTGTTCTGAATAAATAGTTATGCACAAAAACGAAGCATATATTGTGCTATACATTTTTATTTATTTTGAAACACCAAATAATTTATAAGCAAATAAATCATTTGTACTCTTATTTCTGAAGATTTTAATAGTTATTAAGGAAGAGACTTTAATCTGTGTATGCCATTGTACCATTAGTCCTATTATTATCATATTACCATGAGAAACGGCACGTAGACTACTCCCTGTTCTAGTCATAAGATGGATATTATGAAACATACAACATACAAGCGATTCATTCCATGGAAAAGGTATTTGTAGTTAATATATCAAAGCATTGATTTGACTTCTTCATTGGCAGATGGGATAATTAGTCACTGGTGGTTCGCATCTGCCTGATAGGAAAGGAAGTTAATTTTACAGTTACATAAATTTATAGGAGTATGAATAAAATGTGGCAGCTTCGCATATAAATTCGTCTATTCATTATACAATAATAATAATAATAATAATAATAATAATAATAATAATAATAATAATAATAATAATAATAATAATAATAATAATAATAATAATATTGATGATGATGATGATGATGATGATAATAATAATAATAATAATAATAATAATAATAATAATAATAATAATAATAATAATAATAATAATAATAATAATAATAATAATAATAATAGTAATAATAATACCAACAACAACAATAACAACAAAAGTAATGCATACCAATAATATTATTAATCAATTCTTCCTTGCCATATTCTTCCAACTATAACTCAATGTGAACATAGTAGATACTCTAATAATAACGGAGCAAAGATGCAGTGAGGCACTATTATTTTGAAAAGTGCGTACATAATTTTTCTGCATTTTTAAATCTGTCAAAACTCTATTTCCCCATTTTATAAGAAATTCTTTAATTTTAAACTAGTTTGTGTTAGGCTTTGCATGAACGAGAATCTGCTGTAGTTCTTTCTTCATATGAAGAAATATCCGAACCTAATTGTTAGCGTTACTAATATTATCACAAGCCGAGTTTGGAGCATTGCCTTCTGTTGGTACTGCTTTTATCCCAAGCATGAACAATTAGTGTCGAATGGAAAGTATTGATATATCTTTAATAAGTTTCAACACATGACCTTTAACGTTCTTTTTCACTAGCTTCAAAGTCGTTTAAGGCCAATTTCATATAATGATGCCATGCTTAGCATTTTAACAAACGAAATATCACATTCAAGTCAACTAACTTTGAATTAGTTAGGTACCAAGTCACAAACAAAATGATATTCTTAGCTTTTGAAGTTATTCCCTATAACGTTCCCGTTCTTTAACTTAAACGTTCTCATAGAACATTGTCTATACCGCATGATGTGATTAACGCTTGAACATGTATAATTTGCTCTTGAGCTTACCACCTGAGACAGTGTTCTAAAATCACGGAATATAATTATATTTAATTGAGTTACAATGTCTGAGACGCGCCATATTCTTCAACCGTTAAATAAAGTCCAATGAAACTTAGCACTTAAGGGAATGGCGCGGAAA
>JAEAOA010001643.1:1112500-1212500 GCA_016746295.1 Potamilus streckersoni | reverse complement strand
AGCATTTTCGCCTCAAAATCAGACGACATACATTACTTAAGAGGTCATACATTGACGCGTGTTTCTTGCATCAGAGTTATATAAAAAAAATTCCATATGTAATGAAGATGTCTTGTTCAATATGTGAGTTCATTGATGATTCTAACACGACGACTTAATTTTAAATACAGAATTAATTTTATTTTTTGAAAAATGAAAACTTTATGACATTTAACCAAAACCACATACACACCGTTATCCAAGTTGACATGAAATAACGAGTTTGATAGGGTGTTTGTTCGTACATAATATATGTTAGCATCATGTCATTTAGACTCAATACATATATACATTTGTCATTATGTCTTCATAATGCTAATAATAGGTAACTCGTTTTGATGACGTACAATGTTGTCTTTAATTGTATGCATTAGAAGTATCTCGTTATGACGACGCCAGTTTACTGACCTAAAAGACGTCGTTTTCATCGTTTATGTGATAAAAAAATATCTGATTATGAAGATGCCAGCTGAGTAATTCTGTAACTTTCTATTCAAATTTATACGAATGTCATTTATTCTCACCCAAATGATACGATCAATAATCATTTATCCTTAAATGACTGGTAGAATTAAATTCTATTATCGTATTTAGTTACAAATCAATACAAATTAATTACTACATTATTTGAGTTTAACTACAGCTTTATTATATAACAATAAAAATTATATATTACGATGCATTTGATTCAGAAGAAATTGTCCCTGCTGATTGAATACTACTGAATAATGCAGACATGTTAAGCGATTAGAGCTGTTTAGTGGTTATGTTAATTTTGTTTAAACATAAAATCTGACAATAGTTTGATTCTAAATACAGACAAGGATCATTCAGTACTTATAACGTTTTATAAATCATTGGAGGAAAGGAAAAGAAGCATGAATGATTTTGCTACATTGATAAAACATAACACGAATACTATTGAGCTGTTTCAAGAATTTTAAACAAGAAAATGTATGGGCACTATATATACAAATTTAGTCAACTATAAATCAATCTCACCGATTTAATACATATTTGAAGAAAAGTAAAATACATAGACATACAGAGTTATTTTGCTTAATGGATACATTCAGTGCAGCCAAATAAAACTGTTTTATGCCAAATAAAGAGATTTATGCTGGAGTGATTTGTCACTTCATTTCTCTTTCTTTATGTTTCACAAAAATTAAAATAGGTTATAGACACAAATTTATACCGACTATCAATCAACAATGGAACGAATCTATTTTTTAAATTTCTATTCTAGTTATGAATTTGTTTTATGACACCATTGCTTGATAAAGTTAATGAATAAATAATAAATTTGTTCCAACAATTCAGGAAGCTATTTTCATTTAGTAATTGTTTCTTGTAACGATTTTCACGTTACATTTTATTTAAATCCACGATTCACGGTGCCGTTGGTATCATAAAACAAGAACTAGGGAAGTCTTCCTTCAGCAAATAATTTATTAATTTGTGTTTGTCATATCATTGTTTGCATCTATCATTCTTTCTTTTTCTTTCTTTCTTTCTTTCCTTCTTTCTTTCTTTCTTTCTTTCTTTCTTTCTTTCTTTCTTTCTTTCGATCAATCAATTAATCAATCAATCAATCAAAAAATCACTCTATCTATCTATCTATCTATCTATCTATCTATCTATCTATCTATCTATCTATCTATCTATCTATCTATCTATCTATCTATCTATCTATCCATCCATCCATCCATCCATCCATCCATCCATCCATCCATCCATCCATCCATCCATCCATCCATCCATCCATCCATCCATCCATCTATCTATCTATCTATCTATCTATCTATCTGTCGACCGACGATCGATCGATGGATCGGTCTATCTATCTTTCTATCTATCACTCCATCTGTCAATCAAGTAATTGTTTTCTTTTGTTTCTTGATAAACGATCAAGAAAATCTGTTTTTATATTGCTTAACCATTTTTGGCATGGGCAGTGGCATCACTAGGGTTGGTGTCACCCAGTGCGGTAACTCATGGCGTCACCCCCATGGACCTCCTTGCACAAAAATCAAGCATTTTATACAGTCATATGCGGTAACTCATGGTGCCATCTTCATGGACCCCCATGCTGCACAAAAATTCAAATATTTTACATTTGATGTCACCCACTCTAAAGGTGTCACCCAGTGCGGTCCGCATCCTCGAATCTCCCTAGTGACACAATTTTCATGGGTCACAAAACTCAGAATATTATGTTTTATATCTTCCTTTTAACTTTTTTTCATTTTATGATTGACTCTTATGAAAATTGAAGTAAAAATAAAACTGTAAGATGATCCACCATGTTTATGTGTGTTGTACACAGAAAGGTAGAACCAGCTGTCTGCTATCTCTTCTATACAAACAGCTATCATACAGTCTATACTGTCGTGCAATAGATCAAATGTTAGTTTGTTAAGTAAAACGATAAATGTTTCAGATATGTATTGAGAATAAGATTAGTTTGCCAATATGATAACGACGAGTAGAAATTGATATTTGTCTTTTCTTCCGATGAGGTCTAAGATAAATTTCTGAGTATACGAATCATGACATAGTTTTCACATATCTTATCTTTATTTTTTTCCTTTTGTATTTAACTGGCCAGAAAATTTTTATTTAATATGACTGTTCATATTTCGCGTCTCCCCCCCTCTCTCTCTCTCCCTCCCTCTTTTTCTCTCTCTCTCTTTCTCCCTCCCTCCCCCTCTCTCTCTCTCTCTCTCTCTCTCTCTCTCTCTCTCTCTCTCTCTCTCTCTCTCTCTCTCTCTCTCTCTTTCTCTCTGTCGCACGCACAAAAAGTTTTCACAAATTAGTCTTCTCCCTTACGCACATGATGCAAATATGTAAGAAAATATATCACGTCTATTCTTCATCGTACATATACAGCAATTTATATCCAGTAAAGGACATTTTATCTCATCTTAATATTTATCGAAACTGTTTACACATTATTTTTTTTCCTTTACTTAAATATATTATTTACGAAAGATCATAGTCAATAAATTATGAAAAAAGGGTAAAAGGAATAAGGGCTGACAGTTACTGATATCTAGATAAATGAATACAATTATCTATGTACGACACGACACACGGGTTTATTCACTTTTTCCATCCATATATATATATATATATATATATATATATTTATTTATTTATATATATATATATATATATATATATATATATATATATATATATATATATATATATATATATATATAAATAAATATATATATATATATATATATATTTATTTATATATGTGTGTGTGTGTGTTTGTGTGTGTATATTGTGTGTGTGACGTAATTTGTAAAGATTTGCTTTTGTTGTTTCGATTTTAATAGATTTTACCAAATTTATCGAGAAGTATTGTGCTTAAAAAAAATAACACAAAATGTACTTACTGTTGTAAAATATATAATGTACCTAATATTTGTTCTAAAATACATAATGTACCTACTGTTGTAAAATACATAAGATATGCATTGTTGATAATGAAAAATTTATTGACGGAATTTTGAGTCAACAATAAGTCTTCTCATCATTTATGTCGTATCTTATTTTTTTCTCTTTTTCTACTACTACTACGCCTTCTCCTATTACTACTACTACTACTACTACTACTACTACTACTACTAGTACTACTACTACTACTACTTCTATTACTATTACTACTTTTACTACTACAACTAGTTCTACTACTACTACTACTACTACTACTACTACTACTACTACTACTACTACAGTGTAAATTAAGAATGACAATATATTGTAAATAATTCAATAAAAAATTAAATGATTTCCTTCCTCGGTATATAATGGAACAAAGGTTGCATCTCAATGACAAGCTTTCTGAAGACAGCGTAAAGGACTGATAAACTAGCATGCGTTCATTACAAAATATTATGATGTTCTTTTGAGAAGAATCTGTGTTATGTAGATGATAATGCATTTGGCCAAGGAATGGTATTTACTATATTTTTCCCTAAAAAGAATTATATCGTTAGCTCAAATTATCATTACTGAATGAAACATTTAATAAAATTAAAAGAAAGGCAGTAATTCACAGCAGGTTTCAATGAATGAGCATACATATTAATTAACCATATTCATCTATATCACCTAAATAGCATATTTGTCAAGTTTGAATACTTACCTTAAAGGAACATGTGTCTGAAATAATTGACTCTCCATAGCTTTTGTCCGTTCCACTTATTTCTATGTTCAAAACCTTGTTCATCCCTACATTATGTCTACAACATGCTGATAGGACTTTGCATTAATCGAACATTTTAAAAGCACTAATCTTTTTTAAGTGTGGCTTGGTGTGTTTCGTCTCGGATAAATAGTTGAATACTTCCGCGGTATCAGCCAAGTGAGACTAGTCATGAAATCACGTGACAAAATACCCGATTTAAATAACGCTATTGGTGTTTAAATGGGAGGAGCCGCAAGCAATTTTATCTTATTGGATGACGTACCGGTAACCGTAATAAATATCCAACGAGATTTCGTGTATGAGTGGAACAAGCCAAAAACTCAAAGATGTGAAATCTGTTGATAAAAGCTCTATACAAGTTCCTAAATTTTAAAGTTCAGATTCCTAATAAATAACTACAATTTTAATTTTAACCATGATCAAAATTAGAAAGTTGAGATTTCGGAATGGGGATCATAGAATCAGAATCATAAAGTAATTACTACTGATCAATTACTTGAGGACATGTACGTAAATCTTCAACACTGTTGAAGTGTTGTTCAAACTGTTATGTATTAAGTTCGGCTATCATCTCTATTTTTAAGTGTTTTAAGTTTTGAATGACAAGGCAGGGGATTTAAAATAAGTTACACTATGCTCCGTTTATCGCTTTATAAGATGGGTGAAGGGCGAGTGGTCTAAAGCGCTCTCCGTTACGGATCACTGTCATCTCACCTCTGTATGTCTGGGTTCGAGTCTAAGATTCCTGTAGCTTCTCATGGGTCAGTGGTTCTTTCCGCCGATTTCGCGTTTTCTTCCTCGATTATTAATACTAGCCGCCATGCATAGACTATCGTGTGCTGAAAAATGGCGTTAAGCCCCAGAACAACAACAACAAAAAAATATTTTTCGTTTTGTAACCAAGTTGTGCTAAAAACAATAAGATTGCATTTCTAAAGTTTATAAAAGAAGTTCAAAAGATTGAGGAATTTGCTACCCTCTCTCTCTCTCTCTCTCTCTCTCTCTCTCTCTCTCTCTCTCTCTCTCTCTCTCTCTCTCTCTCTCTCTCGTCATATTTTTATATAATTAGTCTACAGTATTTATTGTAACTTGTATTAATATTAGTTTTTACTTTCTGGTGTGGATATTTTAAGTTTTGTTAAAATGTTTGACCCAACAACTTGTAGTTACCTCTTTAAACAAATTGACTTTAATCAGACTAAGTTGTAAACATACTATTGGCAAACCCATAAGGTGATAGTCGAATAAATACTACTTATCAAAGATCAATACTTGGCTAAATTACGGATCAATATATTGTCTGAATAAAATGTGGGGGACCACTAACGTCAGTTTATGTAATAACTAAACGAGCAATGTATATGAACAAGTAAAAAATTTTTCATACCAAAATGCATATTTACGTAGACATCATAATTGTAAATGCTACCCCGTATCGTTTGATGTAATCTGAAAAGAAAAGGTACCTTAGTACTCTCCCTAATGGCAAGTCGATATCATTTTAATATAATAATTGCAGTTACATGACGAAGAGAAAGATCAACAATGCGAGACACCATCTTAAATCGTACTGAATGGATTTTGAAAGCTACGATAAAAGTCATTGCTAATAAAAAGGATCATGCGAGCAGTTTTGTATATATATATATATATATATATATATATATATATATATATATATATATATATATATATATATATATATATATATATATATATATATATAATCTTGAGCTCAAAAATAACAAAACTTAATTATTTTCCAATCCAATACTACTTTGTAACAAAAGAATACGGCGGATTTTCTTTTATTTCACACAAAATCATGGATTTTAGAGGACAGTATATACACTTAAAGGAAATGTTTTATTTTTATTTTTGATGCCACGCGAAATTGTGAAGCATGAACGACCATATACATGCAGTTCGTTGCTTAATTAATCAACATTTCGAGTTAAATGCATCTTTATTGATTAGTTTAGTAATAGCCCTTCCTATTTCGCTTTGACTCGTAATAGGGGCAAAAGAAGGAGTTGAAATCAAGACATTATTATAAAATCGTTCAAAAAGTTTTTAAGATTATGTTTTCTTACGGATACGGGTTCGTGGTGCGACCTGCAGTGCTATAATAAAAGTCGTGATAAATTTGAACACGATATAATGAAGGGAAAATGAATTACACCGACTTAAATCAATTGTTAGGAAACGTTCCTGAAAACAAATCAATCTCAAATGTATAATTTATACTATTGTAATATAAAAATTGTGTGAACTGTGTTGAATCATTGTCTTGAGTTGTTGTTGTTTGTTGTTGTTTTTTTTGGGAGGGGGTGCTTGATTATTTTACCCCAAATGGTGTTGTCTGAGGTTAACAGAAACGGGTTTAGGCAAAGATGTTTTTTGATCATCTATGATTTATAGTTTTTCGAAACTTTATTAATTTTTGATATAATAGTGTACAATCCTTTCCAACATATGATATTGACCAGAAGCTTGTTCTTTATTCAAGAGCTTGGAATCACCGTATAACTTGCTAAGATGAGATTATAGTGCTTACTGGATAAGTATCACCGTACAACTTGCTAAGATGAGATTATAGTGCTTACTGGATAAGTATCACCGTACAACTTGCTAAGATGAGATTATAGTGCTTACTGGATAAGTATCACCGTACAACTTGCTAAGATGAGATTATAGTGCTTACTGGATAAGTATCACCGTACAACTTGCTAAGATGAGATTAGAGTGCTTACTGGATAAATTGTTGCGAACATCATTTTCTGACTATCTGAAACAGCCATGGGGTTTAGAAAAAGCATGCACACACTGCTTAAGTGAATCTTATAGAAAATTGTAATACAATTATGCTTAGTAACTTATATCAAACTTTTATAACATGGTATATTGGTATTCACACGACATTTACAAAGATTGTTCGAGCTCTGACATAAGCCTTGTATAGTAACAGCAATATATGATGGTGAAAATAGGATGGAGGTGTTTGCAGAGTGTCACTTGTCATATCGGCATGAAAGATAAATAACAGGACTTTCAATCAAGTCCCAAACTAAAATTTATAGAAACTAAAACAAAAACAGATTTTAACAAAAGAGGATGATCCATTATTCAATATATTTCTTCTGTTATCGTTAGTTTCGTTATAGTCATCACATTCCTTTTCAACGGCAAGGAGCTGAGAGTGGCGAATTGAATTAAGGTGAGACTACTCCCATCTCGATTCTGTCCATGTAGGTTCGAATCTCGGCTTAGCCTATTTGGGTATCTGAGAAAGATTGCCATTAACGTGCGTTTGCGACAGTAAATCAGTCAGCTGAGTAAGTAAAACTGATATACGTCCAGAGAGCACGACACTTCCTAAGTATACTCAATAAGTAATTCTACACGACCTAAGTATACCCAATAAATAACTCTACACTCATTTACACGGCAGCTTACAGGAACGATACTATATTACACATTAAAAATAAAAACTGCAGTGGTAACTTCGTGCATTAATTCTATAGCAATTTAGAAGTTAGCATTCATAAATCTATAAGCAAAATAAAAACAACAAGCACATAATATCACTTTTGCTTAGTGGATTGAAAATTGAATCCTATTATATTTATCAGATATAGTTTATGAAGCCTTCTCTTTGACAGTACACGGGGAATTAGGTATTGAATTAGATATTCCAATAACAATGTATCTATTTATACCCACCTATCTGCATAAATTAATTCATCGATGCAAACATCCATCCTTTTCATTTTTATGATGTTTTGTGATATTTGTTATGGTGCACGCACTTGCATAAAGGAATCTATATGCTCTGATAGGCCTACTTTTTCTTAACAGGAATTATAAAGCAGGTTATGCTGCCAAAAATTATTTTTCAATTTTTAACTGCCAATTTATTTAAATCTATTTACAGCTAGAGAAACTTACAGATAGAGAAAGAAAATATTTTTATCTGAAACAACTGGGGCATTGGAATAAGTTACAACGAAGCAATATTAACCTTTTATCAATAATTACCATCATTTTAAAGACAAATCACGGAAGTAATCGATTGCTCCTTCTGTGGACTATATATGTTTTGAGCACATTACCAAGAGCTATTCTAAGATTTACAATGCTGTATGGTCACGTCGTAATTTAACTGTTGAAACTCGTGTTATGATCAGTTGATAGTTTCATCAAAAGAGTGAGTGAGATCTTCCGATTCAAACCAGAATGAAGCCAATGTTTTCCACTTTCATTCGCTTGTTATCCTGTCAGAATCAAGCTGAGTCCTTTTATAAAAATAAATGCAAATAAAGAATTAGAATAAAGGAGATTTTTCTCTTTGAAAATACAATATGTATAACCTTATGTCTCACTGAGTAAAATAGACAAATAGAAGAAGGACGTCAGCTTATGCCAGCATAACGGCAAAGACCAATACCGAGGGCATTTTCACATTGAAGTGTACCTTGTAATTTCAGAATAGATCGATCTGATTATCCCATCTTAAACAATATCAAGTGTCGTTATGATACCAAGGTAAAATTTAACATATAGAGTAAGAGTAGTTAAAGTTATTGCATATCACATTATTTACCATTTGTTTAAATCCTTTGAAGCTGATAACACAATACTACTCACACAATCTGTCTTGTCATCACTTTACGCAAAAAAATTAGATAAACGTTTAACGCGTTTTTAGGTTTTTAGGCAATAATGCGTTTCATGAAACCTTTACCCCAGGCATTAGATCGTAAATCTGGAAACTCGGATGGCCTGCCAGGTCGGTTAACTTTTAGTATTTACAATCCTATCATATAAAATATTTTCAGAACATCGTCGCGTGTGCTTCAATAGCAGGCAAAACAAAAAACAAAAACAAAAAATCAACAAAACAACAAAAAAAAATACAAACCCGGACAACTATATTAAAGAGACTTATTAGAGTGGCCAAACATTTATACAAATAAAGAATAAGAAAACATACCCTGAGAAATCCTTAAGCATAAATACAAGGCTAAAAAATACACGATTACCAATAACTAAGAACATATTTGCACGCAAGCTTGACGTGATTGAGTTAACTTCTTTATTGCAATTGTATCAGCCTGTACACACACACACACACACATCTGTCTTTCTGTTTGTCTAGATAGATAGATAGATAGATAGATAGATAGATAGATAGATAGATAGATAGATAGATAGATAGATAGATAGATAGATAGATAGATAGATAGATAGATGGATGGATGGATGGATGGATGGATGGATGGATGGATGGATGGATGGATGGATGGATGGATGGATGGATGGATGGATGGATGGATGGATGGATGGATGGATGGATGGATGGATGGATGGATGGATGGATGGATGGATGGATGGATGGATGGATGGATGGATAGATAGATAGATAGATAGATAGATAGATAGATAGATAGATAGATAGATAGATAGATAGATACTAAGAAATATATTTCTACAGTTTCTTTATATCTTCATAGTATGTTTACCTTGCGATGGAGTCGTCGAATATTAACACTTTTTTTTTACTCTACAAACAATAGGGCATAATTGCATATATGTAAACACATGATATAACTATATTTTAATTAAATTTTGAAACAACTAAATAAATAAGTCAGAGGTGAAATGTTTATTTCCAGAGAGATAGCACATATTAGTTTGTTGCTATCTGCAACAGAATGCCAGAATCATAACGAATAAAGTCACAAAAACGTGCTACTTTTGTGAGATACCTGAAATGGCACACAGTTGTCAGTAGGTCATTTACAATGAAAATTCCATAGAAAGAAAATGTTCTTTTTCTCGCAGAATGATACAATTGTTTTTTTTTACATACATTAAAGCATTGCGTGTATTTGTATAATTATTAAACTCACTGCATGTATTATATAATTATCGGACTCACTGCGTGATTTTGTATCATTATTGGACTTACTGTGTGTGTTTATGTAATTATTGAACTCCCTACGTATATTTGTATAATTGGAATCACATATTTAAATTTTCAAACGATAAAATGACAATGCTGGACGCTAATCAATCAATTAATCAGTTTGCAGGTTTGTCTGTCTCACACTCTCTGTGATAAATCTATCTCGCAGATTTAAGAGGTGATAGGAAGATGACGGCATAAAACTTTCCGTATATCAGTTAAAGCCTAACTTTGGGGTCGCCAAGAATCCAATCTTGCAACAAATACGGATCTTTGAAATTGATAATCTAAGGATCCTAAAAGTACCGGTGCCTAAACAAGTAAATAATGCATTATTTTCAAAACAAAGTTTTCTTTCAAATTAGTAGAAAGAAATTCATGTTAATACGGAAATCAATTTCTTGGTTTAATTTCATGGAAAAGAAAAGAAACTTAACACATTATGAAAAATTGACCCCAAAGAAAGAAAGTTATTATTCAGTCAGAAGATTCAATTGTTAACACCCACAAATGACTGTCTTATTTTGCCTTCTAGACTGGTACAAACATCAAAGCTAGCATGTGAATGGACCGACAAGTTGATAGACACGGGTGATTGGAAGGTAAATTTTCTAACAAATTCGCACAAAAATTCGATAGGACGCCCTCGAAAGTTCTTCTTCTTCTTCTTCTTCTTCTTCTTCTTCTTCTTCTTCTTCTTCTTCTTCTTCTTCTTCTTCTTCTTCTTCTTCTTCTTCTTCTTCTTAATATTGTTAGTGTAGTTATTATTATTGTAATAAAAAAAACAAACCCCACAAAAATAATAATAATAATAATAATAATAATAATAATAATAATAATAATAATAATAATAATAATAATAATAATAATAATAATTATAATTATTATTATTATTATTATTATTATTATTATTATTATTATTATTATTATTATTATTATTATTATTATTATTATTATTATTAGCAGCAGCAGCATCAGCATCATCATCATTTTTATTATTATTATTAAAAATGATGTAATGATAAATGAAAAAGTGATAGACACGTGATTGGAAGGTGGATTTTCTAACAAAATTCTGAAAACAAAATTTCGTGGAAGGCCTTCAGTTCATATTATTATTACTATTATTATTATTATTATTATTATTATTATTATTATTATTATTATTATTATTATTATTATTATTATTATTATTATCAGCAGCAGCAGCAGCAGCATCAGCATCATCATCATTTTTATTATTATTATTAAAAATGATGTAATGATAAATGAAAAAGTGATAGACACGTGATTGGAAGGTGGATTTTCTAACAAAATTCTGAAAACAAAATTTCGTGGAAGGCCTTCAGTTCATATTATTACCATTATTATTATTATTATTATTATTATTATTATTATTATTATTATTATTATTATTATTATTATTATTATTATTACCAGTGGTGTAATGCTAAATGAAAAAGTGATAGACAAGTGATTTGAAGGGGGATTTTCTAACAAATTTGGAAAACAAAATTTCGTGGGAGGCCTTCAGTTCATACTATTATTATTATTATTATTATTATTATTATTATTATTATTATTATTATTATTATTATTATTATTATTATTATTATTATTATTATTATTATTATTATTATTACAAGTGGTGTAATGCTAAATGAAAAAGTGATACACACGTGATTGGAGGCTGGATTTTTTAAAACGAATCGGAAAACAAAATTTCGTGTAAGGCCTTCAGCTGATATTATTATTATTATTATTATTATTATTATTATTATTATTATTATTATTATTATTATTATTATTATTGTTGTTGTTATTATTATTATTATTATTATTATTATTATTAATAGTAGTAGTAGTAGTAGTAGTAATAGTAGCAGTAGCAGTAGTAGTAGTAGTAGTAGTAGTGATGTACTGTTAAGTGAAAAGAGATAGAATGATACAAGTGAGGTAATGCATATTAATCAGATTCTAATGGAATCGACAATTAGGAGAGTAAAAATGGAAAAAGGGAAAGTTTAGAGAAAAAGTAAATCAGGAATGAAAAAAAATGCACAGTCCGGTTATTTTTTTCCAAATGAAAAAACTGAAACACGCATATTACCACTACTTCCTCCTCGAAGACTCGCATGATTTAACTATCCAATGGCAACTAATTTAATTCTTCTAACCTATCACCTGAGCGACCTGTACAATAGGAAAACGGCGGAATCTTGTCAACACTTTTACTAAAAATTTTATTATTAGTAATTGTCAACTCATACGTAAGTGTCTCAATTTATAGATCTTATGCAATGTTACTATCTATATTAAAATAGAATATATGCACGTTACCAGTTCCTAATATAGACAGTTACTATAATTAACAGTTAAGAAAAAAAATTACTAAAATTAAATAAAATCATGTACTAGGAGATACAAATAATAAAGATATACATAACACTAAAATATAATAGATCTGCTTTTCTTGTTTGATGTAAATGAGTTTTTTCATTGCATAGTTGTTAAGATTTTTTCTAGTCCTAATGTAAGCAAATATTTAAATGGAAAAAAATCATTTTGATACAGTAAAGGAGATCAGCATGATTCCACGCTCAATTTTTTAAACAGAACTAATTATCCAAGAAAGCTTAATTTGAAACTGTCTCATTCGCCTGACAATCAGTTGCAAATGAAGTCAGCAAATCAATTATACTATAAAATTAATTAAGAATATGACATAGGTGTTAAAAAAACTATTGACAGCATCAAAAATCTGATCAATTCATTTTTTTAACATTTCTAGTCAAATCTATTTATATGTTGCTTGTTCATTTTTAACATATCAAGTAACCAATAAATCCAGCTTGATTTTTCCACACTGTGAAATAATAGTATCTTGACGCCAACTGCTCAAGAAACAATTTGGTCAGACCATATTTGAAAAGAAATGGAACGCGGTTTGTACAAAACAAAATTGTAATAATGTTTTAAGGATGATATATGTTCTACCTAAGTCTGCAATTTTATATATATATATATTTACAAGATTTTGGCAATTTACGTTTGATATTTCATCGCCAGTACTTTTAGTACTTAGTGTTAAAATCTAATTGGAATGAATTTTTTTTAGCGATTTAGTGTTCGTTTATCGAACTTGTACATTTAGTTACCATCATGTAGCCAGTGTTGTGTTGAAAGACGGAAAAACACTACCCCATTAAAACATTCATCTGGTTTTAGTACAGATGTTATTAATTAGTTCTGGAATGTAATTCTCTTTCATATAAACTGCATGTGCAAAGGTAACAGGCCAATACAATTTCACTCAATGATCGTAAATTTAAAGTGGAGGTTTATATGGATCTGCTTTCTCCAAGGGATGAACAGGTATGATTCAAAGACTTTACATAGTTACATGTACGATGTTTGCTATCTGACTAAAAAAAAATTGAAATTATTTTGCATGAGTAATATCCAATCCAAAAAGAATCTGACAGCAAATATAATATACTTATGAATGAAATCCTAAGATAAATGATTATCTGACGTTAAGGTGCATTTCTATTCACCGAAAAATAATACTGTACGAACCACGCACGAATTATTTATAACTTGCATCGGTGTCATAGATGGAAATTATCGGGTTACAAGGTACTCGAACAATATTATTATAAGACTGCATGACCAAAGCATTTTCTTTTCTTTTTTCTTTAGTCCAATCTAATAAATGCAAATATATTCCCACTCTCTGGCAGGTAATGCGTGGTCTGAAAAACTCGTGAAACGGTAAATGTGACTAGGTGGTTACTACACCTTTGAAACCGTCTTTGACGAGATCCGTGTATGCCGAATTTGCTAAGCCATGTAAATTTACGTTAACATTCTTAAAGTAAACAAGCACGGCAAATTTTACATGCAGATAAATATGTTAGCATTGGAACGAGGGACCAACAAGTTACCAAACAAGTGATACGAAGGTGAACAAGGTGTGACAAATTCGCACAACAAACTATTAGGGGACGCTTTTTATTGATACTATTAACTACTGCTACTATTACTACTACTTCTGTTACTACTGTTGCTACTACTGTTACTACTAATATAATTAATAATATTAGTATTATTGTTATTATTATAATTATTATTACTACTTTTGATGATGATGATGATGATGATGATGATGATGATGATGATGATGATGATGATGATGATGATGATACATGAGAGCACTCGGATTAGTTATTTAAAAATACTTAATAAAATAGCTGGAATTACACACAATTAAGTTTAAGAAATGCGAGTATATACTTAAAATTGTATTTAAATTTGGAAGCAAGATGATTTCGCCATTGTGTTATAGCAAACATTGTTAGATTTCTTGCCGTATGCAATTGTTGACAGTAGTTTGACTTTAACTATTATAAAATAACGTTTGTTAATGACATTCTCGAGTTGAAAATTGTATGCGCTAATTATCCCCCTTTAAATTAATGTACCGAAAAACAAATTTCATTATCAATGACAGCTAACAGGAAGGTGCGTGTAATTTTAATTAAAAATTTAAGCATAAAATCTGTCTAAAAGTGCTAAAAAGTTATTAAGATTAACGGCACAATTTTAACAAAGTATGGATTCATTTAAAACTAATGAACTAGATTCCAATCTATACTATGCACGTGCATGCCTTCTCCTCTGCGAAATAGTGCACGTGGATTGTAGAGAAGCCATCTTTGGCTCAATTTATAATTTATATAAAACCTCTTGGCACGTTTGTAAATAATTTGAGACACATTAGACCGTTTCCTGATAATGTCAAACAAAATATTACCTGGTTGAGAATTTTTTTCTTTATTTTCAGGATAAATGCGAAAATTTTAGTATAATATCTTGGACGCAAGAATGCTGATATTATGTAAATGTTTTAGTCACATAATATAGTGAACCTTTGTGTTGGCTAATGTATTAAAACAAGCCAATCAGCTTTGCACCATTTAATATATTGACGAGAGAGAGAGAGAGAGAGAGAGAGAGAGAGAGAGAGAGAGAGAGAGAGAGAGAGAGAGAGAGAGAGAGAGAGAGAGAGAGAGAGAGAGAGAGATCTATTTATGTTCATGTTAAATGTTTTATCAACGCGTTATCTAAATTAATGCATGATATTAATAAATCTTTGCTTTGCACGTCGTGAAAGTCTTAGAGCTACTGTTTCTGTATGACTATATGTTGCCATGTTTAATAAAGTCTGTCAACAATTGAATGGCCGCCTGACTTCGGACTATACAAATTTTATTTTCTCTATTCTTCGTACACTGTAATATCTTCGAGGTTTAAGTAACTGACATGAAAATTCCTTTCATGCAGGATTTGTGTCACTTTTTCGATAAATTAGAATCTTTGTCGTGATGCACTCTTTAAGAATTACCAAAATTTAAAGTAGTGCATGTAATTATTATTTAATTGTCAAAGTCAAGAGTTTTCACAGAAGTTGTATATCCATAGTTGGTCATGTCCGTTAAAAAGAAACATTAATTACATGACACATCAATTATATTCGTCCTAATTGTTTTAAGCAGAATACAAAAGGAGTTTGGAATATCTATCAATAAATTTTGTGTGTGTCTGAGTGTGTGTGTGTGTGTGTTTTGAAATTTTAAAGTAGTTAAACGATTGCTCAGTTATATCGCTACGATGTCTGCAGTGTGGCAGTTTATAGTGATGTCAACTACTGGAGTGTCATGCCGCAGACCTGTAGAACCATACGACCTCTCGCATCCCGCATCCGATGCTGACACTCTGACCACTAGGCCACCGGTACGGTCCAATAGACTGTGGACAATTAATTATTTGTTTATATTATATTTATAAATTCTAAACTAAACAAGTCAATTTCTTGTTAAATGAGATCAAAATGTAGAGATAAAATGCTTATTAAAAAAACAGGAAGACTTGAGCTAATCTACTTATTTAGTCAATAGCTATTAATCTGAAAGCAAATGTTGCAATACGAGGGGTGATATTTGTTCCAAATCTTGTTTTTGTTGTTTAGAACCCAAAGAACATCTCCATATTATCCACATAAAAATGGAAGAGTGGACATATCAATATATAAACAACGTTATGATGTCACAACACTGCACCATTCGCCTAATATATTACGCTATTCGTGTTGTTAATAATGAACAATGTGTGACTATATTTCGACAAAATTCTGAATATTTCGAGTATTCGATTTATTGTAAGCACGTGCACAGAAAATACTAATAAGTATGCTAATAATTGCAAATTCTGATCGGTATATTTGTACATGTAACCTTGCGTTGTTGAAATATCATATACCCCATTCTTTCGATTTCTGATTGAATGAATAATGTAACACAAGACAACGAAATATCAACACACTGACTAATTTGTGTCGTCATATTAATCTTTGTTCTATTACGTTTTTAATACGTGGAATGTATATCGAACATAATTAAATCATTTTTTTTGAAGTGTTGACATATTTCAACGTAGGCACACTCCAGACTACCGTCAAAAGAGAATTAATGGACTCATAAGCAGAAAATATCCATCTTACCTTGAGAGACAACTAAAATTCACGTCACTGATTTTCGGATAGAGTGTCTTCATTTAATTGACCTCCAAGAAAGAGTTCTGGTGTAAAAAAGTCAAATTTTAGACCCGTTCAAGCCTAACAGATTAGCCCAATATCCACAATCTAACATGGTCCTTCAACTTAGATCATTGAAGCGGAAAGCTTTTAAGCTACACGAAATTACCCTTTGCAATAACTACACTTTTCCCGCTCAGAGGCTTCGAGCGAAAAGTGTCTCGATTATATTACACAAAAGATACAAAACACAACAATATAAATCCAATTTATTTGATCGACGACCATCTAATACGGGATTTGTAAAGAAAAATGTGTACGCTTTTCAATTCTGCGATGCATATTTACCCAAATAAGATTACGAAACGGGTATGGCTGACTTAGAGCAGGGGACGAGCAGAATTATGAATTCATTGGGTGAATAAACCTTGTAAGTCAATGGGTCTTAATACTGTACTACCATTAGTGACGATTACTACTACTGCTACTGCTGCTGCTACTACTACTACTACTACTACTACTAATAATAATAATAATAATAATAATAATAATAATAATAATAATAATAATAATAATAATAATAATAATAATAATAATAATAATAATAATAATAATAATAATAATTAATAGCCTTTCTCAGCTTAAACTGGATTAACTTCTCTTTCTTGCATAATTTTGTAATCGTTTGTTTATGTCTGTGCATGTCACGCTTGGTGTATTTTTTTTAAAAATATCCTTGAGTTGTTAATAGAGGGATTGCTTTGTAAATAAGTCATCTAATTCCACCGATATGAAATCTAATATCACGCCAACATATCTCCGCACCGTTTTATTAGTACCGGTAGTTCAAAAATGAAACACAATTCGAGAAAAAGTTATCGGAGTTGAAAATTCTAAATCATATATTCCGCAAGCAACTATTCCATTTAATTATGTCCTAAAATAATTTACAACAATCAATTTTAAAAAAAATATTGAGAAGCTTAGATTGGTACAATACAAATAAAAATATTGCAAATGTTTAATTTAATCGAAGTCCTAGCTGATTTGAGTAAAACCAAAAATGTAAGGATTTCCATGCGATCAGATCGTATTTGGATTCATTTCAATTGTTTACTTACGTAGTAAATTCCATCGATAAAATGCTGTTGCTGTTTCGAACATAAATGCACATACCCTAATACATCGGACACTTGACATAATCGCTCAGTCTCACTGAAGCGTAATAGAAGGATACATAAAACTGAAGGTTATGTCTAAATGTTATTATTTCCTATTCAGAATGATCCGTTGCATTTAGAGAGAAAAAAAGTTAAATTACTTTTACGGATATCATTGTTTCGCATACATACATAGAGCCGATTAAGTAAAGAGTGCTACCAGTTTTATTGTCACAATTACAAATAATGGTACGTTTCTGCCTTTGCAAATAACTGTATGTGAGCTACGAGTCTATAGATTAAGATAAATCTTATGAGTGTTCTTTGTGTTGAAAAATCAAAAATAGTTGCTTGTCTATATTCATACGTTTATATTCATAAGATTTTTTACCTCTCAAATAGTCCGAGATTTAAGCAAATTCAAGACAGTATTTTGAATACAAAGCGAAAGTATAAGGCTGTACTTTGCAAGGCCCCTATTTTTATTGAATATAAATTTCCTTCCAAGCGATGTTTGAAAAATGTAACCAAAGTAGCATTATCTTACAAAACATTTATAGTTCTTAATTTACCTGTCGGACAGAAGAGACGTGTCATTTAAAAAAAATTATTCTGTGGCTCTTATGCATCAGGACATAAACGTATACTTATTCCAACTCCCATCGGAAACTTCCACTTCTCATGTATTTATACATCCCAAAAACGTCATTACCTTACGGCAATCACAAGTGATGATTTCAGCCTTCTGTAATGTGTTTATGGCGAGGTAACATCTTTAGGAAAGAAGTGGTTAAGTCATAAAACGTATGGCGCAAATATTCATTAATTGATTCTTGAAATGTTACGTATTCTTTCGTAAAGTAGTTCCTTTATTCTTTTTTAATCTTAAGAAAAGTATTTATGATAAGCAAATATCATTAACCCACAAATATACTACGACATAATGGAATCAGTTTTGTGCGTGAAATACTGAAACTGCATAATGTACATGAGATTGCTGACTTGTTTGTATTTTAAGTTTTGTATGTTTAAACATGGCACTGATAGAAGTAAGTTGATGGTAATGTAGTTCTATTTAGTAAACGCATTATTTGGCACTATAACTTTTATTGCTAATTTAAGCCTTGTCTGTTTTATTGTCAGTCCGTCGTCTTTTGTCTGCCTGTCTTCTTGAATAATGTGCGTATTTTGGCATGTTAAAAATATGAGATTTTATTAGGGCTGGTTGCTATTCCAACAGTTAAAGAAATTGTTATCGTGGGGGAAATGCTGATCTTATTTATCCAACGCATTATTGTCCTTTTTCTGAACATTCCAGATTTCAAGGTCAAGGTCAGAGAGGATGAAAGTAAAAAGAGTCAGGAAAAAATATC
Source organism: Potamilus streckersoni (assembly GCA_016746295.1). Lineage (NCBI taxonomy): Eukaryota > Metazoa > Mollusca > Bivalvia > Unionida > Unionidae > Potamilus > Potamilus streckersoni. The sequence goes on along the minus strand of JAEAOA010001643.1, from coordinate 1,193,140 downwards.
CATGAGAGAAAATTGGCTGGATCGATAAAGAGTTATAACATTACAAACCAGTAGATATTATAAACAGAGTGAAGACATAAACGAAAGAGCGATAACGCATGCTCATTCCTTTACACGGCTGATTTAAGAATCGAAAAGTGTCAGAACGATATAGCCTTTTTTCTTTCCTCGTCCGCATCATATGTAAAAGATAATACAAATGGTGTGTTGTCAAGCAAAGATCTAGAACTATTGTCAAGATAACAATGACAAAATCCCATACCTTGTCAACTAAGCAAATAACGCTTACAGACATATTAACATAATGCATTGACGAAATAAGAATTTGAACAGAATGGAAATTTTTGTCAAAAGATACTAGATCTGCGTTAAGATAATAAATAGTTGTTCTTCACTGATCTTATATCTTCATTTCAATATACATTTATGGACTAACATTGATAATGTTATGGACAACATATAGTTATTGCTGTTGTCTTTTTAAACCGATGCAGAAAGTTCCAGCCTTATATATTTTTGAAAATAACATTACTATACTTCGAATAATTTTTGCATCATAAATCGTATTTTTAGCTCTTTAAACCTCAGTAGATTTTAATAAAGAGCAGATTGGGAAACAAAGTTTACACATTGACATGTCTTATCTTTCACAAACTGCACAAAAATTCCAGGACATATGACGTATGATTGCTTGATTTATTTAATTATTTAACACTTGAAAACACCAATATTTTCACTTTCGTCTATGTTATTATATTGATGATGTTGGTAAAGGAGAAATAGTATATATGCGACACGCAGATCGTAAGAAACACAATAGCTTTGCATCATGTTTTAAACTTGTTTGCTGTTGAAGTGATTGACCTTTTTCCCAAAATCAAAATATCGAAACAATTGATTTGGTCACATCATAAAAAATACATTACACAACACAGATATATATATATATATATATATATATATATATATATATATATATATATATATATATATATATATATATATATATATATATATATATATATATATATATAATGTTGTTAGAGGGTTTAACGCCTTTTTTAAACACAAGATGGGCAATACATGGCGGCCAATATAAATGGTGGAGGAAGAACTCTGGAAAACATCGGGAAGAACCACCGACCCACGAGAAGCTACTGTTAGGCTTCCTCACTTGCACAAGTTAGCCGTGTCTGGACTCGAACTCACGCATACAGAGTTGAGATGGCAGTGATCCGTAACCGTCAGGCCTTTAGACCACTCGACCAAACGGGGCCCATATATATATATATATATGAAAGAACTATATACGTAAAATGTCACTGCGGTTTTCTTCCTTAGCCAATTTTTAATCCAACCACTTTTAGTAATGTAACAAATGAATTAAATTATTCAGTTAGTCCTAGAAAAGAAGTTATTCTTTAAAAGAGATTTATAAGATAAAAAGATGAATATTAAAGAATCATAAGTGCGAATTATAAATTAAAATAAATGCGTGTATAATAAATTATATATATATATATATATATATATATATATATATATATATATATATATATATATATATATATATATATATATATATATATATATATATATATATATATATATATATATATATATATATATATATATAAGCATAAAAATAAATAGAAATAAATTACGTATTTAAGAAAGGGAGCGTTCCTTGAGCATATTTCCGATTCCTTTCCATTCTCATGTTATGCATTACATTTTTGGTATATCACAACTATTGTGTCATGTTGTTCCCCTTTTATCCCGTGACCGTTTTGCTCATCTTACCAATAACAATACTCAGCAGACACAAACGCTGCAGCTGCAATTGTCACAGCTTATGCACAGTAATTATGACAAAGAAAGCGTAACCTATATCAAACATCTGGTTTTGCAAGCTGGTAACTCTATACATGTTGAATTATTTTTTCCAGATTTGTTTTCTCTTTATGATGTGTTTAAGGTGTCATCAACCAAGGTGTTGTGATCATGTACGGCGTCTTTAAACGGTAGGCAATAAAAGCATCCAATCAAGTATCAGACTATATTTACTGAATATTGTCCTTGGAGGGGTAGGAAGAATAAAGCATTCAGTCTCGTTACGGTGATACTCTGACAAAACTCTTTCTTTAACGGAAGAATACAAAAATCCAGACTGGTCACGGTGCCATTTTGACTGAACATTATTCTAACAGAGAAGGAAAAATAAAAAATCCAGACTTGTCACCTACAATAAAGTGTTTCTCATAGTATTCTGAAAGAGAAATTCACCATAATGCTATTCTTGTCTTTGCAAAGTGATATGGTTCGGCTTATCCCCTTTTGAATGTTCAAAGTGCCAAAAATGAGAGATCCGGAAATCTCGAGTTCACTGTCTGTAGATTTGACTATAACCAGTATGTCCAAAATTAATCTCCATATGATCAAAATACGAGTTTATTTTGACAGCTGTCCTTTTAAAGTGAACATTCTTCAGCTATATAAAAAACAACATTGTACTCTTTCTTATTTTCCATATTACGTGACATAATTGTTTCAAATATTTAGGATTGATTAATGGTTATATATATATATATATATATATATATATATATATATATATATATATATATATATATATATATATATATATATATATAATTTTATTTGTGTGAATGGCTTTTGTCCTTAACAGAGGGAGCAATTAGGGCCTACATGACTAATGTCTTGTTTTAGGTAAAACATATTACATATATAATTTTTGTCTATAATTTCAGATTGCATTTAAAGATTATTATTGTTTGTAGATAAACACGTTTGCTTAGATTCATGTTCAGGACAATTGTTGCAACCTTAGTGAATTTCAGGTCTACACGATGTTTGTCGTTTAGTAATAGACCTGACTTTGCTTATAATTTTGAAGGTTCTAGAAATGAGCTTTTGCCCCTCTTCCTGGTTTTGTAGTTGTGTCTTATGTTTGAGTATTAGGATGTTCACATTCCTATTTTACCAAATGAAGCGGTATCAGTATTTTTGTTGTGTTTAATTTTAATTTGAGAGGATTTAAATAGTTTTAATTATCCATTTGAATTACAAGGTGCACATTAAAACACCAATTTGGGATTATTGCAAATTAATTTAGAGAAATTTTAGATTATCGCATTGTGATACATCTAGACTGCTTACACGTTAGCACTATTCCTGTCTATTGGCACATTATCACATTCAATATTGGAATTCATTCGGAATACTCTATTGCGTTGGATTTGAGATTGGATGTTTATGAATATTTGGAATTTAATTCACAATACTGTAGTTCTTCTTACATTTTCACTGTTTATTCTAAGGAATTATATTGTATGTTGAACGTTATAAATCTTATTGCTTTTCGCTCTTTTGAGTTGCTTAATTTAAGACCATAGAGTCGTGAGACAATTTATTCTGTAGTTTACAGATAATCAGACCCATATCACATAAAACAATGGTAACAAAAACTATAGTCTCTTTCAAAAAAGCCACCTTTATATCCAAAAATAACCAAAACAAAAACAATTCAGATGTACGTTGCTTGCATTAAAGGATATTCGAGTTCTTGTAATTCAGTGAGATTATTCTTATATAATACAGATTCATATGTTAACTTGGTTATTATAATAATAATCTCAAACAATATTTCTTATGAAATGATTTAATGTGTAACGAAGTCATTTCATGTGCACGCATGCGTATTGTATATTATTGTATTTAACAGTAGGTAGTCTTGTACACGATATAATTATAAGTTGTTGTTATTTCTGTAAAGGGTAATCGAAGAACTCTATGCAGTCCAGACGGTATTGGTTCTCTACCAATTAGGGACCAAAGCATCGATAAATAAAAACAGGAAATAAGTAGGTTCTTGGTACAATCCTTGTACACGAACTACAAATTAATTTCATCTCGTTACAAATGATAGAATATTCACGAGACTCTGATTTCATACTTGCACATTTATTATCCAATCACATTTGCATGATCCAAAATTCCCATCCGCATATCCGTACTTCACGCAATGCAATTCAATTTGCACATCCCAACATTCCCATCCGTATATCCGTACTCCACGCCATGCACTAAAAATTGCATGACCCATCATTCCCATCCGTATATCCGTCTTTCACATCACGCAATAAAATTTGTATGACCCAACATTCCCATCCGTATATCCGTACTTCACGCAATGCACTACAATTTGCATGACCCAACCTACCCATCCGTATATCCGTACTTCACGACATACAGTATAATTTTGCATTGCCCAACATTCCCATCCGTATATCTGTACTTCAAGCCATGCAATACAATTTGCATAACTCAACATTCCCAGCCGTATATCCGTATCTCACGCATGCACTACAATTTGCATGACCCAACATTTCCAGTTTTATAACCGTACTTCACGCCATGCGTTACAACTTGCATGACACAACACTCCCATCGGTATAACTGTACTTCACGTAATGCACTAAAAATTATTAGTATATTTCCATGCTAACGTATCATGTACAAGTGAATATTTATGCTACCTCTGTTATATAAATTACACAGAAAATAGTTATGTTACTATGAAAATTAAATCGGATTGCTTGAATACTGATTAGCACCATCCTGAAACTTAATTTTCTTTAATTTGTATATTTATTCTTTAAAATTATAAACAAATATAAATCTTATGTTTGCAACTTTCGATGAAGAAGATAATTACAATTGATACTACTCTAATGAACAATGGACTCTATTTTAATGAACATTGCAATTAACATTACTCCTCTAATGAACATGACAATGTCAATTGACAGTGCTCCATTGATCAAAACAATGGTAATTGACACTACACTAATAAAGATGATAATTACAATTCACATTACTATAATGAACATGCTAATGACAATAAATTGTACGATAGTGAACACGACAATTGACATTACCCCTCCAATGAAAATGACAAAGACAGTTAATTGTACTCCAAATAACATGTTAATTACTATTAACAGTACAATATTGAACTTGACAATGTCAATTGAAAGTACTCCAATGATCATGACAATGAAAATTGACATTGATCTAATGAACATGATAATGACAATTGACAACACTCTAATGAACATAACAATGTATTTGACAGTACTACAACGATTATGACATTGACAATTGACATTACTCTAATGATTATGATAATTACAATTGATAAATATCTCTAATGAGTACGACAATGACTATTGACAATAGTCCAATAACCATGACAATGCCAACTGAAAGTAGTCCTCTAACGAACATGGCAATAACAATTGACATTGCTCTATTGAACATAAAAATGACTATTGTCTATGTTGTAGGAAAGTCTGTTTTAAAATCTTGCTAAAATAAATAATAGTTCTGAAGATACCCTTCAAATACGGAAATAGGCACGTAACGCATTCATGTTGAAATTAGCTCTCAGAAAGAAGCACAACCATTGGCTGGTCTATGTTAGGAGTTTTCTCTACAAGATACATTGCGTATATGCTATACTAAAAATGGCGTTACTGTTGTTTGAGGAATTGAGAATTGTACGATATTGCTACATTTGTAAAACTAACTGAAAGAGCATATTTTAAATGTATAATATTTTTACAATTTACTATTATTATCTCTTTCGCAATTGGCATGCTTTCCACTTGCACTCAGTGGAGCTATAATTCACAATGAAGTGATATATTTCTCACTGACGAAATGGTTCTTAGTCAATGTGTTCCATTTTAATATTCTCTTATATATGCATACATCCACTCTGCTATACCATTCATAAAACATTCAGTGCAAAGGATGTACCTTCATTTCTGTTCTTTCAATATCTATTGTACCAAAAAAGTGTAAGCAGTCTTATGGAAACCGTTCCTAAATATGAATGAATTCATTATTTTGAGGTTCGTCCATGGAAAAGGTGCATTTCATTTTGTATTAAATGATAGTAACAGTGTGACAGTTAAGACAATCATACTCTTCCATACTTTCATCTTTTTAAAATTTCATTCACTCATAAGATTATAAAGCCGGCAGTGTTTGCTGTGAGAGGATAAACATATAACTGGGTTCACTATAAATGAGACCAACCAGAAAAGAGAGAAGTTACATTATTACAGAACTATACATTATTTTGAACGCCAATTGATGCTTCGCATTCGTCATCAATGGATATGTTTTCTCCAAATTGTGACATTAACCATAAGAAAGCTACGCAGATAAACAGATAGATGGTTTGAAGTCATAAATGATAAAACTAATTTAGAAAAGTATGACAAACTGACCAAAGCCAGCATAGAAGACAGTGTATGCGTTCGATTACCGCAGACTAACAGTACATGCATCTGCTTAATGTTTCAAAAGATAAAAACGTTTAGGTTTTGAGATAATAATTATAAAGAACATTGAATCCTCCAAGTAAAAAAAAATCTAGACAATACACGGGCAAAAAAAAATAAAGAAATTTGTGAAAGGAAAGGTTTATAATAGAACCGAAATATAAATGGTTATTAAAGCATGACCATCGCTCCATCATCTCGCTATTTCAGAGGTAAGAATGCCAACTAAGGTGATAAATAGAAGGCAAAGACGCGTTAGTGCCTACCAGCATCTGTCTGGCGATATCGGAGAATATTGAATAATTATAAACTCATTAGCCATCGTATATTCATGTACCTTGACGTTATCTTTCTTCGTTGATTTAGCACGTGATGAGATAATTTTGCAACCGGAAGAGCGTTCGCTGAAAAAGGAAATCGGTTTTCCTCCGGGGGCTACATCTAAACTGGCACGGCTATTACCTGTTTTAAAGGTAGTTTAAAGGTAGTTAATGGCGTGCAATTGTGATTTAAAATACAGTATCAAAGATTTCATTTGCGTTTAATGAAAAGAACACAGTTTGATAGTAAATGGTGGTCACTTTGCAAGTGACGTGGAATTATTCAGATGGGCATATACCGTTAATAACCATCGTTTCAGTAACTTAACATGTTGCTATTTGGTTTTGTTTTCCAAAGTAGGTCTGACAAAGTAGGTTAATAAAATATATAAATTAGCAACTATGTCGATTAGTACACATACCCTAGCTGAGTAATAATAGTAAGAATAATTTTTTTCTAATCTATTTAAGTTTGATGTGCATGACAACGTTTTCTGTTTCAATAAGCCTACTAAGAAATTAGTCACTAGAGATTTATTTACTCCAACACAATGCATACAAAGCATGTAGCCAATGAATACATTCTCGTATTCTAGCATAAAGCCTACGAAGCATGTAGCTACTGTACACCTTTTAGTAGTCTGACATCAAGCCTACTAATTACTTAGCAACATACAACTTTCGTTCTCTTGCAATACAATTTGCAAAGCACGTAGTCATAAGATACTTTTTGTACTCTGGTGCAAAGTCTAGAAACACTCGACATAATTTGTATTACAACACCAAGCCTACTAAGCAAGCAGCCACTGGATACTATGTGTACTCTGGCATATAGTCTAGAAAACATTTAGCCACTCGACATTATTTAGCATTACAACACCAAGCTTACAAAGCAAGTAATCATTGGATAATTTGTGTACTCTAGCATAAAGTCTGCAAGGCACGTAGCTGCTGAATAATTTTTGTACTCTAAGTTAATTTCTACAAAGCACGTAGCGACAGAATACTAAATTTATTTAATGTCAATGTTCATCCAGTATAACAAATATACTGTCTGCTCATGAGTAAGGACTATTTTCACTATATATTAAAGACTTTCAATCCAATTGCTGTAGTTTGAGGGTAGTATTTAACGTCTGATATTCTTTGGTGATAAAATATTTTACATGTATGACACTTCGATTTGACTACAAGACAAGAAAACTACACTTCATGTATTTCATTGAAAATGTCTAAGAATCAGTTTTATTCGTTATTTATATTGTCGTTATTTATCTTTTTTACTTTCAGTTTTACGGTTTTGTTTTCTTTTTCTATCACTACTCGATAAAGGATGATAAACACCGTTTTAAAAGTACATTATGCATAGGTAATCCATTTTTCCATCAGAACATATCTAGTTCACAACACATTTCATTTATTGGAAGTCTAAATAAGAAAAGCTGTTATCGAATTATAATATGCGTTCACGCGACCTTACCCTCAATATTTAAAATTCTTCTCAGTGTAAATGTTGTTCATTTTATTAATAATAATATGAACAACTTAGCACAAGAAATGCAGATGGAAAAGAATTTGATTTTCTAAACGTAACATTGATGATGTGGCATTGTGAAGTTGACATTTCTGTGATTAAATAAGCATGTTATAGCTATTTATTCTTTGGTTTGATGTACTTTAGCGCCATATTTCAAAACATGATAAGCTACACATGGCGACAATTATATTTAGCGAATGAAGACCCATGGAAAACCATGTGAAGATCCACCGACCTACGGACAGCTAGTGCAATTATTTCCCGTGTATACCCTCCTCGTTCGAGTTGACACACGCTGAGCGATTTGAGATTTGTAACGGTTAGCGCCTTAGACTACTCGAGCACTCAGAGCCACTATAACAATTTGAAACATCAAGCAATTTGAAATATGTAATACCTATCAGCAGGCGACTAATATTCAAAAAGAAATTGTAATGTTATATTTGTAGACAAAAATGTGTCCTTGTTGAAATAAGATAAAATTTGGAGCAGCATAAACCTACGAGTGTTATAGAACACTCAATGCAAGACGGAAAATGTGTTCAAATTATCGCCAGCTACATTCCGCAGATGTATTCACCTGTTATCAGTTCGAGTATGTGAAATTATGGTTCTATTCTCCACTTTCATTTGCAGAAGAACTATTTCAATTTAAAAACAGACAACATTCCAAAAAGTCCTTCTGTGACTTGCTAAGAACGTGTTTGAAGTTGAATGACATTACGGGAGTTGCAAGTCTGTCCCTGATGACCACAAGAGGTGCCTACGTGGAAGAGAGTTGAGACCGAAGCTGTAGAGTAGTGATAAATGAAGCAAACATAGAGCTCCCGAATGGCGTCATCAGCAGCCATATTTGTGGTCAGCTGACAGTTTTACCGTTGACTTTATATGGTGTTTGAAAGTTGAAATAAATTCTCTGAATCTCAAGATACTTTACGAAAATTGCATACTTAAACTGGACACAAATTAAACTTTCTTTTAGAATCTATATTTGTGCTTTATAATTTGACTTGGCTTTAGTGTGCCTTGTTAAAGAAAATGGTAAAGATTGGTGATTGCATATAGAAGAAACTGCAAGGTTGCCCATCGTCCAGGTAAAATTGGGAGAATATCGTCTCTTTGTGATCTTATTTGGATGCATCTATAGGTAGTAAATAGGACATCGAATACATGGTAATAACAGCTGAGTTATCTGAGTGTTTGGAGTGAGCAAGAATTGTAATATATATTAATCTTAAATATGTGATGTCCCATAAGTACCACACATAACGACCATTGAAATTATTTTGCTAAATATGAAGGAGACGTTTAGAATCTTTGGTCCAAATCAGGTTTTCAAAAAAGTTCTTTTGGGGTGATAAATTAAAGAAACTTTGCTCATCGTCAGGGGAAACCATTTTAAAAGATTCTGCATAAGTGGATTTATGAATCAATTATTTTCTCTCTGAATCTACCTACATATAATGTAAAACAGTAATGGATAGCTGAAGATTGATTTCATAACAATATATCCATTCGTTAACATCAGATCGATTCCATGGCTATGTATTTCAATTCCATGAGAATAGATCGATTATATGACATTAGATTGATTCCACGAAATAGACCGAATCTATGACAAATATGTATCCATAAAATCAATGGGCATCATTATATAGATATATCGAAATGTTCCTTTTGCGCAAGAACTATGCCTATGTTGTATAAAATGTTTACAAAAGTTAACATAGCACACTGAAAGAAATAAAACTAATGGATATTTACACTATCAGTCTTTTTAAACTCAAGGTGATATATACATCCCTTTGCGTACATAGAAAGACATAAAGGCCATTCTAAATTGCATGATAGAAAGGGACACTTAAAATAATTTTCTTGAAGTAATGTGTGCAGGACATATTTAAGGGTCCGAAACAGTTGTTACCTACTTGATGACTTTAATAGCGACATATCGCTTCTAAACGTCCTTGTGAGAGAAAGTTTAAGTTCCGCGAAGAAGTCCTAATTCGCAGTAGTATGTATTATATTCTCGTATTTCTCGTCTCCATTCGTTGGGATAACGTGGGATGAACAGAACCAAATTGAGTGCTGCCGGATCTGGAAACAAATGTTTCCCGTCATTTACTTTTTTCTGAAGGTAAGATATACCACTGTAGCTCGAATGGATCCATTAAGCAAACATGTTTTGATAATATTCTATATTTGCTTGTTAAATAAGGATTGTTCAGACATGGCAGATTTTACTAACTCAAATTTTGAATGATGTGACATATTTTTTTTTTATAAATTTGTAATAAATTGCTAAATTAAAACCCGCCGTCCAACACATTCTTTATTCTCTGAATTATTTTTCTGCAAATGAGACAACGAGATTGAATAGTGTGTTTTATCAGCTCAAAGTATTTTCCTGCAAGAACGAAGAGAATTTCGAATAATTTACAACATTATTCCCCTGAATAATACGATAGCAGAAGATGAATATTTTGTTTATGGAATAATGCTTCATAACTATACTGTTTTCTTATTGGTAATTCTTATCCTCAATATGTTTGAAGTTTCCTTCTTTCTGTCTATTGGATTATGTTTGCTTAGTAAGTTAAATATGTTTAATTATTACTTTTTAATATACTTATCTTGTTATTTAGTCAGTTAATAAGTTATTGCTTAGTTATTTGACAGTATTATTTAATGCTATTTGTTACATCGTCGACATCTATAGATCGAAGAACTATTGGATTCCAATCTCACTTAATGTGCTGTAACTATGTTATTTACACACCAACCCGTTTGTTTGTAAAGACCCCACCATCTCTTTTAATAATTTAGAATAAAGAAAATGAACAAAACGTAGTTATTTTATTGATCAATGTATAATTTTAACTTGATTGTCGGAAGGGGGTCCCAAGCACTGTCATTGTGTTGACGTTTCGAATCAAATTAAGTTTCTAGTTAGTAAAACAGACGGCATATTTGCATCGGCGGGGCTATGTTTTCTAGTAACGTATGTGATTTTGATCACTGTCTTTGATAATCTAAATAATTCCGAGAATTGTAGAGCTACATCGCTGTGAACACATTTATATAAAAGCTCCTCATTTTTGCATGTTCACATTCTTTTAGAAATATGCAATCTAGACATTGCAAATATTGAACTCAGAGAAAATATTTGTGTAATGAAATGGACTGTTTTAGAAACCAGAAAAGGACAGTGTAAAGTATGTCCGCTTGTTCATATTCAGAGCTTCCGTTTAATCGAACCGATAGTATTAGAGAATCCATGGCATAAGTCAGGTTAGAAATTATAAAAAAGGAATGAAAACATTTTTATAATTTTTTATCATCCCTGACGCTTTTTGTTCTTAATATCTGTAAGGGGTGCAAACAAACTGGAGAGTGTGTCAATGCTTAGAATCTATTATATGCATTATTATCCAAAAGGAAAGTCACAGTTAAAGACCACATTTATGCTATTGAAATAGGATTTCCCTTTCCTAGACTAAAAAGATGGTTAATAATTTTTCAGTCATCAGTAACGTTAAAAGTATTGTACAATGTACGATTATGTGTACGGTTGTAGCCCTGTGATTAAGTTTTAGAGGTTTTTTATGTCATTGACGACATTTTGAAAGTAGTGCCCCTAGTGGCCGAGTGGTCTAAAGCGCTGACCATTACGGATCAGAAAGGATCTAGGTCAAGATTGTTTACTTGCGCTACACCTCACAACACAAACTCTGTCTTCCCTTGACACACTATAATGACAGAAATGTAAATTAATTTAAACGAAGGAGATGACGAAATGGTCGGATACAAAATGACACATGAACGCACCTTTCTCTCCTGGACTAAAGGATTTATTTGTTTTACAGTATAACGTAAATAAGATAATTTGAGTGAGAATCAGATTGTAGCCAATATACGAAGTAAACTACGTTTTTGGCGAATTTGTTTTCGTTTAGAAATTTCACGAAATAAGATTTTAATGCGGTATGCTACGAACACCGACGAATACCCTTAACTGTGGGTCATAAAACTATATATTGGTATCAAACATTTGATGAGAACATTGTTAAAGGAACGAAAAGGTACAGTGACGGGTGGGTGTTGATTTAAAGTTTTACTCCTTCAACTGATTTTTGTTTTGGTCTGAAATCTTGAACATTACTTGCTGTAGGCAGCTATTCCGATAATTTTGCAGTTAGATAAATCAAACTCTGTTTGAAGAAACCAATCGCAACTGCATTACGTTTATGAAAAGAGAGGTGCATTCGAGCATCGAACATTCGAGCATTCAAGCATCGATCGTATTTGTTTAATTACCGTACACCTGAAACAGCTCAAATTTATATATTTTTACATAGTTAGTACTAGGCCGAAACAAAATTTCCGTTAAAATGTAATGACACCACACTGTTGGAATTATCGGTATTCTATCGAGTACATATTCTCTAGTTCAACAAAGTTTGCCACTCGATCGCATAATAAGTAATCAACTAAGAATACCCAAGCAATATTTCCAATTGATGTTTATAGTCTCAATGGTTACATTGAAACAGCCATCATTAATGTCCAGAAAGAATTTTCTCTTAAATGATTTTTGACACTTGTTAAAATATTTGTTGTTTCCTACAGTCACGAAGGTGTTTTGACAGGGACAAAGGTTCATCTTGTTAGATATATTGTGAAATAAATAATGGCTCCAGCGATTCAGCTTTACTGTGTAACGTAAACTCATATGCATCCCAACTTATCGCCATTAACCATATAACACATGATGAAATGAATTGTAGTAATCTAGGACGTAACTAGTTTTTTGATAAAGTATATGTTCATAAAACTATGTAACCTTTTACCATTCACTTTCTATATACTCTCACAAGATTCTGTAAATGTTCATTATTCTAATTCTAAATATGACCTTCTAAAGGAACACAAAGCGACATATACATGGGCGCATGTACATGCAAGTAAACAAACTCGATGTACTCCTATTTATGTTCTAACCTCTCATCGTCTTTTCCTAAGAACTCTGGTAACAGATAATCTAGTTCTCATGTATAATCCAGGTGTAACAGTATATATTCATGTACATTGTCTCTAACAAAGTGAATTATTCTCTTAACAAACCGTAGTGCCCATTGTGTTTCTTCTTGATTTATAATATGCATGTATGTATTTACTTTTGTTATTTTGTGTTTGTTTGCATATATGAAGTGAAATGATTATCTTTATAACTCTGATAAAACTTGGTTTAGTCTTTATCTTAACAGTCTCATCAAGTGCATATTTGCACTATGATTTCAGTATACAAACACGTGTTTTGTATTCTTGGAAAGAGCAGTAAAATCTGCATTAGAACACATATGTACTTTTAGAAAAATATTTGCTGACAACGTTAACGCAGAGGTAATTTTCCTTATCAAGCAAATGAAAATATTATTGAATATTTTGTAAAACGGCTACACCATCAACACAAAGACACACTTTAGTGTGAATATTGAAGTAAAATAAACCCGATCAAATCCGAGAGGAAGTCGGCGCTCGAGCGCCTGAGGGCACCCTCTCGCAAGCGGACATTGATTTATGTTGCTCTCGTGAAACGCGTACCGTTTACTTTCGTAAATGCTGTAACTGTGTTTGATTACAGGCAGATACAGTCTGAGCTGTCAATTGATCTTGTCTCAAATCGTTTATCAATCTTTTTCGCCATACATTCGAAACGAACATTCAATGTGTAATTGGATGATAATTTGGGTTTATGTCGATTTAATTATGTTAGAACGACTTTTCGTGTTGCTATCCCAGATATAGACCTACGATCAGATCTCCGATTGCATGCTCACTGTTTCCGGCTCGGCGCGTGACTAGCTAGCATTTGGTGTTTTTAAATCACGTAATTTGATGTTGAAAGGTTTTAATATTTAACACCTATCACGCAGTAAAACAAACTGACTGATAAATAAATTAATGCTATTAGTAACTGATCATTAACCGATTGATTATTTTAATGTGTTTACATTCATTATTCGTAGTACATCATAGTGACCTCAGTTTGTACTTTAAAGAATTGTTTTTATCGGATATATATTTTCTTGGAAGAAATTTATTCGGATTTGTCATAAATAAAAATTCGCATACAAGTCACAACAGGAATGAGAAAATAAAAGTCGTAAAATCTATTATTTGGTTGAGGTGGGGGTGGCCAAGTGGCCGAGTAATTTAAAGCGCTCACATTTACGGATCACTGCTATCTCACCTCTCTCTGCTCAAGTCTCATGTTCGGCCAACGTGTGTATGTAAGAAAGCTTACCAGTAGCTCCTCGTGGGTCGGTGGTTCTTTCTGAGTATTACCGGGTTCTTCCTCCACTATTAAAACTGGCGAACACGTATAGCCTATCTTGTGCTGAAAATGGTGTTAAACCCTGAAACAACAACAACAACAATTACTTGCTTTGGATTAAAGAAACAAAACTGTGTGGGAAGATGCATAAATCTTGATGATTATCGCAATGCAACAAAATCACTTGTAAATAAGTACATGAAGAAAGCAAAAATAAAAATAAAAGCAAACGCAGTTCTCCCTCTTTCGACAATATGCTCTTCACCTTGCTTCCCTAGGAATTCTAACCAGGCTACCTTTCCGTTAAGACAATGATAGTCTACATACAGTATTTCATTAAAGTATTCAGTGCTAACTAGGTCACATATTTGCATTGTTGTACTTAAGTGGTGACAAACATGTTAACAACAGCTGGTAATTGCTTAGAAGTAAATTCTCGTTTGTGTGCTGGATGCGTTGTACTTGGTAGCTTGGTATTATAAAATACATTTTGATTTATGAATCAGCAACTTAGAATATACGTGTGTGCATCATATTGCAGTTGTATGCCACACGCCGGGAGCCTTGGACTTAAGTTTTGTCATTTACTCTGCTTAAAACAGTTTTTCTGTCTATATTGAAAGCATCTTTATTACCACGCAAGTTGTGCACATCTTTTAGGTATCGACTTGTATTCGTTGCATGTTGAGACACATAACCCTGAATAACGTAATACCTAACTTCTGCAATATGTTTATCTATTCCCGATTCAATTTCCCCTGCAGGATGTTGCCGCAACTAATGTATCCGCCGATGTGCACATCGATTGTATTCGGCCTGCTTCAATACAGATTTGCAATAAGTTAATAATATTCCAGTTAAAGCATCAATTAATGTCATCTTATTCAAGTTTCATATTGGTGATCGGTGGACGACATGAAGGCATGCAAGTGAATGTCTCCAGCTCTTTAAAAGAAATATATTTAAAAAATGACACTATATTAAAGATGTATACAAAGGTAGATAGTTATAAATTAAAACTTAGCTTTTAAAAGAACTATACAAAATTATTTCAAAATTAATCATCATATATATATATAGTTGCAATAAATTGACGACGAACAGTGCGAAACTAGTAATTAACTAGCCTTAGCGCATTCGACTCTTAATGAGTCTTTTTCAAAGGCAAATACAAAATATATATAAGACAAACATATAAACACAAAAACGTTGTGTTTGTAAACCTCTACATGGCTGTCTCCACATGAGGTAAAATTATAAATACAACCAGCTTGTATAGACTTGTTGCGGATACTGAAAACTGTGTATAATTCCCTAAAAGTCTACAAGCCAAAGCGACATCTATTTTTACTTTTTTGTACATGTGTGTAATGCAGATTATATCCCAGATATTTGGTTCTATACCGGTTATTTTTATAGTAAACATTGAAGGATAATAAAGAGATTTAGAAAAAGTTAAATTCTACTAGTGCATAGTTTTCTTTTTCTATTCTTCTTGGTTTATACCGCTTGGTTTCAATGTTCTAAGGCGGCGTATCCAGTATGATTCCTTTTCCTTCCTGGTTTCGGAACTCCATCTGTGGTTGTTAGCAATAGTGATAAGTGTTATATCACTGAAAGTGTGGCCAGTGGAGGAGAAGTGGTCTGCGACCAAGCTTCTGTACAGCTTTGTTGTCATCCAATCAGATCTATGAAGGTTTATCCTTTTGTGCAGCTCTTCAGTTTCCGACGTACTGAATGCCACAGATCTTACATGTGATGAGATAAATCACATTCTCTATTTTACTCGTTTTGTCTAGACCATGTATGTTTAGTTTTTCTTTAGTCACTTTGCTAGTGAATATCCTGGTTTCTATCATATGTTGACAGGTTTTGCATCTTTTATCGCCACATGGTCCAGATTGACTAGGTTGGTTTTGACTAGCGATTGGCGTTAGCTTTGTCCTGACTAGGATGTCCTTTAGGTTTTTTGGTCTCTGGTAAGCTACTACAGGTTTGTTCGGAAGAATTAGGTTTAGTATGTCCGAAGATTGCACGGTGGGCCAGTGTTTTGCGATGATTTTACCTACTTTGGGATTGTCTTGGTGATAGATCTGAATAAATTGTATCCTATCAGCCTTTTCTTTCTGTTCATATTTGAGTAGGTCATCACGGTTTGTTTGTTTGGCCCTTTGGATTGCCTCCGCAATCAGGTCCTTGTCGTAGCCTCGTTAAATTAAATGCTTAGCCAGCTCTTCAGATCTTTCATCGTCGGAGCAAATTCTGCTTATCCTCAGTGCCTGATTATATGGAATGTTTTTAATGCACTGTTTTGGATGACAGCTGGTTGGGAGGAGATATTGTTGTTTGTCGGTTGGTTGTTGTGTCCAGGAAAACATGGTTTGAGTTGGAAATTTCTGCCGTGAATTTCATTGAAGGATGGAAGTTGTTTGCCTTTGAAGTCATCCAGACTTTCTCTTCCATACTGCCACTTCATTTCTATATCATCGATAAAGCGTACCCACTGGTATGGTGTACGCTCAACCGATGCTAAAGCTGACCCCCAAGTTTTCCCATAAAAATGTTAGCATACGAAGGGACCATTTTAGTACCCATTGCATTTCCATTGATTTGTAGGTAGTTATCTTCATTAAATTCAAAGTTATTGAGTTTTAGGACAAGCTCCAGGAGTTTGACTAAGAAGTTTGTGGGTGGATTCTTTACAATTCTTGTTTTCCACGCTTCCCTACATGCCTGTAACCCTTTGTTGTGCGGTATGTTGGTGTACAAAGATGTGACGTCTAAGGAAACAAGTAATGTATATGGCAGTAATGGTTCATTAGCTTTGCTTTTCATGAGATAATATGTCGTTGTCTTGAAGATATGATGGTAATTTGTGGACATATGGTCTCATAAAATGATTTAAATATTCTGATATCCTTTCTGTGGAGTGCCCGTTACCTGAAAAATATAGGTCTGCCAGGGTTTCCTTGTTTGTGGATTTTGGGTAGCAAGATGAAATCTACCTGCTCTTGGGTTGTCTGGGCTTAAGTAGTTTTTCGTTTGCTGGTCAATGTGTCCGCTTTGGTACGCCTCGTCAATAACATTAGTGATGATTTTTGCATATTCCAGCGTTGGATCATGGTCTAAAATTGGTAGAACCTAGCGTCACTTAGTTGTCTACTTGCTTCACTAATGTAGTCTTCCCTATTCATAATGATAACAGCGAAACCCTTATCTGCAGGCTTAATTATAATGTCTGTTCTGCTTTTTCCGTGAGTGCAGGGCATCTGTTTCTTCTTTTGTCAAATTAGAATATTTGTTAGTATGGTTGATATGTCTGGAAGTATCGTTTTCAACCAAGTTGATAAAGGCTTCCAGATTCGGAATTGAACTTTTTCGTGGGGTACAGTTACTTTTCTTTCTAAATGTGGGTTGGTCGCAGCTTATATTTTCCTTTGATTTGTTTGTTGGTTGCAAGGCAAAATGGGCTTTGAGTCTTAGTCGGCGGATAAACTCTTCGGTGTCATTCTTAAGCTTCCCTCTGTCGTATGTTTTTGGACGGGGACAGAAACTCAAACCTTTCGATAAAAGTTTTATTTCTGCATTAGTAAGTTCTAAATTGGAGATGTTGACTACTATGTTAGTAACAGTTGCATTAGTGTTTGTTACAGAGTGCTTATAATTCTTCCTTTTGAGGCGACTTTTCTTCTTACGGTTGTTTTTAGAAGAAATTTTGTCAATTAAAGTTTCATCACAACATTCCTTTGTTTGTAAATCATGACTTCTAAGTTTTCTATCTCTGACTTTGCATAGTTTCGAAGAGAATCTTTGTCGATCTTTATTTAATTTGGAGTAAAACGTTTGCAATTGTTATTCTGTTAAGACGGAATTGAGCTGATGTTTTAGTTCTTCAATGGTTGCTGATTTGACTAGATATTGATGGTTTACGTTTTTACTAAGTAAGGCTGTGAGTTTCATGGAAGCGTAGTGAAATATTTTATTCCATCTTTTGTTGAATCTGTTTGTGTCCTTTCCAATAATTGGAGGTTTCACATGAATTTGAAGACCTTTAGTGACTGTATTTGTTTCGAGGAAATGATGCAAGAGAGTGCAATGATGCTTTAGGCGAAGTAAGGCATCAGTTTCATTGCGTAAAGTTTTGACTGTTTTCTGTATTGGTTGAGATATCGTCTCCATTCTAAGAGATACGGCAACAATTTAAATATAAGAAGGAAAAACTAAAACGGATAGCACAACATAAATACAGGACTGAAAGGGTGTTAGATCACACTAAAAGGTAGATCGTGCCATACGAGGTAGGTAATAAAAAGAACACAAATCATATGGCGAATAACAACCCAATACACAGCGAGCAATGAATGCCCCTGTGTCCCAAGTAATATGGTCTATTGTGATTATGTCCTTCTAAAACATTGCAGACAAACGCCAGTCAAGTAATTTCTACTAGTCAATTTAGCATTGACTTAAACGAAGACAATGATGCATGTGTGCACCGGTGTTGACGAATTACAGTTTTTCTCCTTCAGAACCATGGAAGTTGAGACCAAGAGGTCAAGCAATCGCTTTGAGGACTGCCTACCCATTCTCAATAATCAAAATATTTTTCAAAACATAAATCAAATTCATGAAATGCTCACTTTTGTGTATCGATACTAAAGATGCATTAAAAATGAACTAATCTATTTTATAGAACCACTAGTTTTATTTCCAAATTCAGTTATGAGGATGAATACATTAACATAGATTATAGGGTAAAACTAAAACTGTAAATTGTTTTTGCTCCAAATATAATGGTTTCTAGTTAAAACGTGCAACATTGTAACATTAGGCTTTCGTTAACAGGATTAGAATACGTGTGCTATGACACATCACAGAGAGTTAGAGAATGTGTTAATGTTCGATATTGAAATAAAGAATTGCTTTATCAGACCCAACCTGACAAAAAGTAACAACAGATAGAGGACAGAACGACAACTGTATGATGATTTAATTTGTAAAAGATTTCGAGACCTTTCTTACTACCAGGAAATATGTGATTCATTGCAAAGTATGTTGGAAATCGGCCACTTTTACAACATTTTGTAGAAAGAAGGATATATGAAGTCAAATGACATTTATTTTTTAACTGATGATTATATTTACAAAAACATTATCAAAAGTAGCATTTGGTAGACAAAACACTATTTTTATGTTCTTTAGAGCATGGGTTTCGTTCACACACATTGTAAAATAAAACGCCAAAATAATATTTCAATATGATACGATTCGTGTCTCTATATCCACGCAGTCACAAAGGACCTTGTTTCTCTTTTAAAGTGTTTAAGAAACAAATTATTTTAGATGAAAATTATTATTTTTTGTCAGACAATAACTTTATCCAATTTACCTAATTTGTCTTATATCAGATAATTTGCTCTGAATAACCATTTAGATTGATGGAAAACAGAATGTGGGTTATTTTTTGAATATTTTTGTCAAAACAATTTCTAAGGCTTGGCTATTTACCATGGTGCAACCACGTTACAAATGTAGATTGATTTCTATACTTATTATCAATGTCATTGCTTCCAGAGATTAGGAAATAATGACTTGCTAGAGATCAGCATATGGAGCATGTACGTATTTGCTATATGGAATTTGATGAATATATCATTATTAAACAAGCACAATAGTTCATATATATATATATATATATATATATATATATATATATATATATATATATATATATATATATATATATATATATATATATAGCAATGCATCAAACGTGAGATAGAAGGAACAAATATTTGTGTGAATATATAATTTCTTTAAACAGTCTGTATGTTTGTCTGCATACGCTACCTCAGCCAAACAACTGGTGGCCTAGTGGATAGAACATCCACCTCGGATGCGGGAGATCGCGAGTTCGATCCACGGCCGAGTTATACCAAAGATTGAAAAATGGTACTAACGGCTGCCTCGCTTGGCGCTCATCATTATGAGGCTAGTGTTAAGACTGATCGGCTTGATGTCAGGACACCGCGACTGAGTGATGCCCCAGTGCTATACATGACTATAAACTACCACACTGCAGATATTGATGAGTAGCAATATGACTGAAAATTGTTAAAGCTACGTTAAAAATCCAAATCAGTCACATACACAAACAGAGAGACACACACGCACACACGCGCGCTACTTTTTCCTATACCTTAGATTTCCTGGAGGCGGTCGTCCAGTAGATGGGTATTGGTCTCGCTCAGTTTATTTCTGGATTCTTTGTTTATATGTAGGTCCATGTGGTCGATGTGGGAGGGTACCCTTATGCATTCTTCAGCATTATTATTATCGTCAAGGATCTTAAGTTTCAAGTTTGCTTTACCTAACATATTCCTGATACAGGAAGAGTTTCCTAACACTAGAGAGTGCATAAAGCCGAGACAGTCGCCATTTATAACTTCCTCAGTTATCTGGTGTTTTAAATTGTTTAAGTGCTTGGTTTAGTAGCCAAAACTACACCGTATCAATGAAACAGTCATCATGTATTCTAGCACCGAGCGTGATACCTTCATCCGGAAGTACTTTGACAAAAGTGAGTTCATCTTTGAAAGATATGAAGATACGAATGGGATGAGTAGAACAAGTGGAACAGCAACTAATCATCATTATTGGTTGACCATCGAGGCTAGATGAAGTCAATCCTGTGCTGCACTTCTCTGATCGTTCCTTATGTGACTGATGAGTCCGATGCGAAAAGCACATGCCATGGAGCAGCGTGTGTACTGGAGGCACGGGTTGGTTCTTGGCGATGAGGCCTTCCTGCGTTCCCTGGTGTCATCTATTTGCATTCGACGGGCATCCTTGAAGATTGTGCACCTATTACGATCAGCTGTACCCAGCCAGATCATTCTTGTCGCAGGATACCAGGTCTGTCGTAGATATCGATCATCATCTCAGGCTGTCCTTGATGGAGTTTTTGAAAATAATCTTTGCGTGACCAATGTTTCTGTGCCCACTAGATATAACGCAATACAAAATCTGGCGTGAAATTCTAGACTCATCCTTGCCGATGACAAGATCTGTCCAGTGGAGTTGGGCTGTCAGGAACATCGCTTCGATAATGGTTAAGCCAACTTTATACAGCACTACTATGTTTGTCACTCTGTCTTGTTATCTGACGCCCATAATCCAATGCAGGGCTCTCACGTCGAAGCGCTCAAGCTGTATGATGTGCTTTTGTATGTTGTCCAGGTCTGATACCCATATGGGAGGCTTGTTAGCACAAATGCTCTATACACCTTTATCTTAGTATGCAGTGTTATATTCCTGTGACTCAACACTCAAGAGCGTAGACTTCCTAGTGATTGACTGGCGTTGATGATGCGTGCCGTTATCTCTTTGTCTAGTGATCCATCAGAAGTTATGATGCCTCCATCGTACTTGAAGTGATCGACCGCTTTCAGCTGGGTGTCTTCGAACAATAATTATATGCATAAATATACCAATAATATCATAGATAAAACAGCAGCAGCACGTTCAATAAGACGAGGTAGATGAGAGGAAGATGGAGATAAAAGACTTCATTTTTTTCGATTAAGAGGTTCCCCACTCTGATTTGTGTCTGTTTGTGTGCGTGTATAGTGTCTTTATGAGCATAGCATGTAATGCATAACCACTGCTACGCCATTGTCTATTGTTCAGCTTCTAGGTCAGTGTTATTATTGTTGTTATTATTTTTGTAGGGTTTAAGTCCACTTTTTTAGCACAAGAAAGGCTATACATGGCGGCCAGTATTAATGCTGGAGGAAGAATCCAGGAAAACCCAGGGAAGAACCACCGACCCACGCGAAGCTACTGGCAGGCTAAGTGAGAGTAAACCACCTCCTAAGTTGGGTGAAAGAATTGGAGTGTTATTCACACAAGATACTCTTTAGGTGAGAGACGACATGGCACAGAATCGCACAAGAGTTAGTTCATGAAATTTTGGCAAAAGATAAATAAACATCAAAGCTGCGTATGTAGATGATAAGAGATGAAAAGATTAGGAAAGACAATTCCAGGAACTGAACAAAAGAAAGACGAAAGGAGCAGGAAAGACCATTTCACTTACTCTTCTGATAGATTTTTTATGTGTGCAATTGTCTCTCTATAGACAGCTCTACCCCTTGCTTGTGGGTGAGACAAGTGCATTTATGTTATTCTCCATCTTCTTTGTCCTACTAAATTGTGTAAAATTATGTTTGTGAGCTGGTAAATATGTGTACATAACCACTCTTATTGTTTTCGTTATACAGTTTTGGTATTTGTTTGGATAGTAATTGGAAAACAGTTGCCAGATAGCACGTGCATATTTGTCTGGATAGTGTGTAAACATTTCAACATTACATTTATCCCGTCTAGACTTTATTTTTTAAGGTAGTCTGGATACAACTTAAACCCTGTGTGAAAGTCTCCGTATCCTAAGACTGCCCAAATAATCTTCAAGTTACCATCTCAATAAAGCACCCACTAGTGCAAGCCTTAGGTCTAATGTTTATTCTAGCATGTGCCGAGGTTGCTTCTTATAACTACTCCTTTCCGTTTCTGTGTCCGCACATAAATCCTTACGCAATGCTTGGTATATAGTTCCTCACGCCTTCAGATCAATCAATAAACTTCAACAATTTATTCTAATTACAAAATCTTCACGGCGACCACGATAAGTTTTACGATTTCCAAAATATCAATGAAAAAAGGCAGACAAAATGTGTCAATGATGAAAGGCAGACAAAAGAAGACGCTGTTTCAAATAGTCCTTGCCGTTTAAATGATAAATAACATAACTGCCTACCGATATATCCTGCAACAGTATCCTTCTAGTCCATAGGACTTCCATGCAGCTCCTTTACAATCGTTCTCATGGAAAGTTAGTAGTAGTACACGCAAATTCAAAGTCTAGGCCTTAGACAGAAATTGAATTATTGCAAACAGTGAAACTTAACTTTCCCCTTGCAAATCAAACTTGACATCTAATCTTTTACAAAACGCTGCCATTCGAATACATACACTTATTTGCTAACACATTCAAAGCTTTTACTATGAATACAGTTCCAAAAGCATTGCCACCTCCTAAAGGTGTCAACAACCCATGGTTGGTTAATGCTTGTAATAGCGTCATCAGTGTACGGAGGCTGGTCCTCAGCGACTTCAACTCCAATCCAGCAAACCTCAATAATGCCATATGTATATACAAATATAATGCCACCGTGACTTAATTCAGAATATCTTTGAATGAGAAATTCAAAGTAGTGTTTTAGTCCGAAGCGTCAACGAACGCTTTGCAATTTCAGTGATAAGTCTTCTCAAATGATATCTGAACACAACTACATACAGTATCATGCATTCACAAAGAATGGTATCGTATACAAATAGACATTTATTTACGTAATCTATTTATATACAGACTGTTACCAGACCTATGACACAACAGGATAGTCTGAAAAATATTTATATCTTCTAAAAGAACATTCAACTGTTCGTAAACAAGGTCAAGCATTGAGTTTAATTTTTTAAAACATCTTTTGTTTTTTAAAAATGACATGATAATAGCCCGGTAGGCAAAAGCAATACACATGAATGAAGTTAAAGGTCAAACACAGAATACAATTAGATATACATTATATGTATATGATAACGTTTTGTGAATTTTACTTTACCTTTAAGACTACTTTTAGAATTTAATTTAACCCTGGTGTTAGTTTAATATTGCCATTTCATTAAGTAAACAAATAACGTGTGATGTTTTTGTTATGCCTGTTGAAAGCAAAGTTAGATACAGATATGAACAAAGTGCTACGTTTATTTCACGCAATTATTGAACAGTTTAAATTCTGTTTCACAGCCTAACTGGTCGTGAAATAAATAGTTTCATAAACAAAACTGACAAGGACATGTACAATCGTAATCCTGGTAACTAAATGAGTTAAACCTGAATAACAAATGCCATCATCCCTAAGATCCACTGAAAACCGTCTTTATGCCCTTGACTCAAATGGAATCTGTTATATATATATATATATATATATATATATATATATATATATATATATATATATATATATATATATATATATATATATATATACACACACACATATATATTCCGTTATTAACTTGTAATGATGCTTCACCATCATTATGTCGATATACATGTATGCTAAGCGCGAGAAAATGAAACAACGAATTACACACTAGACTGATCAATTTTTGAGACCACATCCACAATCAAGACTGGTAGAAACTGAAGAATATATTAATTTAACAAAACTAAGCAGCAACAAATCCAAAAGCAACAGTTCAGTTAGAGAAGTCTTTTTAGAGGGCATATTGGCAATACAACTTGAATCCATTACAATATATAACTCAGAATGAGTCTAGAATTACAGACGGTCCATAAATTTAATTAAAATAAATTTGGTACCTAGGAAAGTCTAAAATTTGGAATGCAGAAAGAATATCATATATTTCAGATTTGCAATATATACCTCCATTGGACTGCCACATTTCCGTGACATATCGGATTTGGAACTTGTGATCTCGACTTTTGATCTCGAGTTTGAATTACGTGTTCACAAAATTTAGACAATATGGGATCAGAACTATTGTTATAAATCTCTGACATCTTGTTTATTTTCTTCAACACAAAAGTTATTTGACATAATTGGCAGAACATCTTTATTTTACCTAAAGCATTGTCTTTATTGAACAACATAAGCATGTATTCCGATCTTAAAATAGCAAACACAAATGTATATATTCCATAAAGAATATTTTTCCTTTTTAATTCCTTGAAATGCAAGTTGTAAAGACGAACCTAGAAATAACATTGCTTTTAATAAAACTTGGATAAAATAGATACATGCTTGTTTCTTGATTCAACAAAGAAATAAAAAGAACAAAACCTTCCATTATGATTGATCATTAGGCCTTAGGTTTTAAAACAAATTATAACCATGAGTTTCTTACGTTTTACAAAGCACACAACATTGCACGTAGAACTTTTGTTTGTGAGCTATTATCCTTCCACAAATCATGTTAAAAACTTGGCACAGTTAACAAAATAGAACCCACCCAAATTTAACATTTGATGTATCATATTTGCTATTATCCGTATTTTATTTTCTATTTTAAATTAATGTGGCACGCTTTAATGAAACCAACAAAAGAAGCATATGCACAAAGAAAGAGTAATCTAAACCTGAATAATACATCATAATTGGCTCGCTATAAATCATCTAGCATTCAATAACACCTCATGATGTCCTCGCGTTAAAGCATCCAGTACTTAATAATAGCTCATACAGGTATCGCCATAAATCATCTAGTAAAAGCACAAAGGTGTTACATAGAAGCATAGTAATTCACATTTATTTAGATGTTGCATTTGTAAAGGTCAACAATGTCTTGTGGCCAGACAGTGTGCTGCCACATATATGTATGATTTCTTGTAAGAGATACGTCGTGGTTCCCACGTGGATGTAGTAAACCGACCTCATTGCTTCCGTATTATTAATACGTTATTTCCTTTACGGGAAGCCACTGTATTTCTTTATGAGAAATGATCTAATACAAAATGTCGTGAACATCTTTAAGTCTAAACTCCTGATTGCCTGACGTGATCTTACAGTTAGCTGTGATATAAATCTCTGATAAATGTGACAAATTGGTAGTGAAATATCTGCCGCCTGAATGAAGTCATCACCGTGGGCACTTTCCATATCTGACACGTTAGCATATATTCCAGACGCAGACCCCATCAAATCAAAATGTCGACTTTTGCTGTGATTTACGATGTCCGATTTTTTTATTACGACGTTTGCGTTCTTCTGAATCTAAACAAAAATAAATTCGTCGAATATTTGTCAATATCATACAGTTAGTGCTTTCCTTCTTTTCCATCTTCATGGCTGAACAATACTTGACACTAAATAAATGTAACTTGTTGCTCTTTCCAGGAGTTGAAATAGCATTATACACTATTTTTATTACAGTTATTCATGAAAATATTTAATAACGATATGGGACTCAAATAATAAACAATACACTGAGTCAATATCGGAAAAACTAATCCATAAAAAGTATCTTATTTATCCCTCATATATATATATTTGAATGACTTTATATACTTGCATTTAAGTTGTGTCTAAATGCAAATTGCACTTACCAAATCTGTTAGAAATGATCACAAGACGAAACAAAATGGATCTTGATCAGACCGGCCCATTATGTGCACGGCAAATCACGGTCAGTGTTGTTTACAGTTAGACTCGACTTACAAGCCGGCATATTAGGCAAAGAAAGGCAATACATAAATCAATGAAACAAGATATGGATTTAACAGCATTTAATTTTTAGAGAATTTGGTGTTTATATATATATATATATATATATATATATATATATATATATATATATATATATATATATATATATATATATATATATATATATATATATATTCATGACTCCTCAGATTGAAAATCACAAGCATAATAATTATGGCTTTTCCGTCCGCTAACGTAAGTCATGATTTAAAAAAATTATATCACTTAGGTAATTTAAATTAGCGAAATTGAAAGTATTAATATCATAAAGCTGATGACATCTTTCAATATAGATTGATAAGGGCATTTTTCTGGTTAAAAGAGCATTATGTCTTTTTTCCTGAAATATAATACTTTCCCTTTTTCTGATATCTAGTCATGCGCTGAATATATTTGCTTTTTCTTCACAGAATAGAAAAATCCGCGATATGGTGCATGCTTTGTTTAGTTGATGAAAATGATTGGAAATCCATACCGTAGGGAAGTCGGTACTCGTGTGCCTCCGTCGCAAACTCATAAGCAGACAATGATTTACTGTACCCCAACATACCATTTACATTTGTAATTACTGTAATTGTGTTTGATTACAAATAGATATAGTTCAAACTGTCAAATTATCCCTAGCTTTAATCTTCATTATGGGTTTCACCACTTGTTTGAAGCAAGCTCTGAACGTGTAATTGATTGATGATTTTTGTCAAGGTCAATTCGATTACCTTAGGTTATTTTAATGTTCGCCTCATGGTCAACAATAAGATATCCTACCACGCTGTAACTTTTCAGGTTTCGGCGTATGGCCAGACATCATTTGGCGTTACGATATCCCGTAATTTAATGGCATGATATTTATTCTGAAAATGAAGTGACTCACATAAATTGATTAACCATCGAAGACACTTTTAGCTAGAAATGATAGTAGTTTGAACAGTGAAAGAATAATTAATGAAAGCATTGGTTATTCGTTTTTTTCTCTCACTTTTTCTGACTTTTTTCTTTAGTCTTTCCTTATTGAGAACAAATATAATTTTATTTCGATTTTTTTAAGATATTACTTGTGTAAAGGTACTGCTTAACCATACATAAATTATTCACATCAGCAAAGAAATATTTTCAAGAAGAAGAGATGAACGTTTAATCCCTTTTTAAATATATTATTTGTCAAGATCTTTAAAGAAAAGAAGTCTATATCATTGTTCAAAACTTTCTTCATGTTAAATAGTTAAGACTATTTAAATAATGTTTTACATTGAGTAAGAGAGACTATTAAAGAGATGTATTTACTTGTGTGCGGAATACTATTTAAGTGGTTTTGAACTTGTGGATGGGAGACTGTTTAAGTAATGTTTTTGAAGTTGTATGCGAGAGACGATTTAAGTGATGTTTGGAACAGAGCGAAAGAGACCATTTAAGTAATCTTTTAAATACAGTGCAAGAGACTATTTAAGTGATTTTTAGAGTACAAGAGACTATTTAATTGACGTTTGAAATAGAGTACAGGAGCTCATTTAAGTGAGTTTTATTTGAGTGAATTTTAAATGAGTACATGAGACTGTTTAAGTGATGTTTTATCTTGTGTGCCGGAGACTATTTAAGTGATGTATCACATTGCTGGTTGGATATAAATTTTCTCCAGTCATAAACATACTTTGGAAGCACACAAGAAAATTAAGTAGCCAGTATAATACTGTAAATGTACCCGGATCATTGACATACCTTTGAGCACATAGGAAAATGTTGGTTTATTTTATTTCGTTACATTTTGTTGCATTTAGTATCTACTTACAAGAGTTAGGGAACCCCACAATTCAATAGCTGTTTATTTCTTTATATTGCAAGTACAGAAATTAAATCCTGTTTATCGATATTGTACTTAGATGCTTAGATTACTTTTAGACGTTTCAAATCTTCAGCACGTGGTATGTACATAATTGAAACCCTCCCGTCTAAACGCCATTTGTTTACTACTAGCGATCAAATGTTTGAAGTATAAATCATATATGTAGCAGTTTTCTTTGCTGTAAAGCGACTGCAGAAAAATGTATTAGTCTGCAAATATAACTATTTTGCCAAAGTATTGGAGAACAATGAACATTAAAAGGGGCCCCGAGTGGCCGAGTGGTCTAAAGCGCTGTCCGTTACGGATCACTGCCATCTCACCTCTGTCTGCGTGGGTTCGAGTCTAAGATTCGGCGAATGTGGATATGTGAGAAAGCTTGCCAGTAGCTTCTCGTGGGTCGGTGGTTCTTTCCGCGGATTTCCCGGTTTCTTCCTCCACCAATAATACTGGCCGCCATGAATAGCCTATCGTGTGCTGAAAAATGGCGTTAAGCCTAACAACAACAACAACAACAACAATGAACATTAAAAGATTTGATCATTTCGATATAACCTTTTTCAGTACAACTTGCCACTTATTCATTTTAATGTAAAAATATATAATTTTTATGATAACTATCAAAATGAATCCTGAATAATCTTTCTATATTTGCAGGTGCATAAATCTTTGTTTGGGGAAAGCATTCAAAGTTTTAAAATTATAAAATTATTCAATATATGTCGTGAATAAAATGGATGAATAACAAACTGCTTTAGATCAGTTTTCTCATGCTTACACTCTGTTGTGCTTTCCATGAATACTTTGGTTTTCTTTCTTTTAGTTTAAAATTAGTTCATAAAGTTGAAGCAAACTCATGGATGACGATATGAATTTATGTTAAATGAAACAACAATTAATAGCAAGCTTAATATGCTTATTCGGTTTCAGTGCAAGCACTTCATATAATCATGCCAGATTTATCCGGTCTCCATACAGGCACATCATATAATCATGCCATATTTATCCGGCCTCCATACAAGCTCATCATATAATCATGCCATATTTATTCGGTCTTTATAAAAAAAAACAACTTATAAAAATAATATATTTATTCCATCTCTATACAATAACTTTATATAAACATAATATATTTATTCAGTCTCTATACAAGAACGTCATATAAACATATGTCCATTCGGCCACCATGAAATAATACAAGGACATTACATGTACATGAATATGAATGAAAAAATCATATGTACTGATTTACAAAATAATAATTTGGCTGTGTATTCAATCTGCATATTTTTAATAAATCCCAAAATAAATGTAAGTTTAGATGACAATATTGTTCCATAACTTTAGCTGTTGTTGTTGAGTAATATAACTATATGAAACTTCAAGATGTATATTTTATATTATTGCCAATATTATTTCAAACATCGGCCAATAAATTACTATCCGAATAAGTATTTCTATCTAAAACATTTTGTTTTCAAAATGGCGCGGAAACCTAATATTATATGTTGAATAAGTGGGCACTCAAAAAATAATCCTATCATCGATTTCTTTGCAAAAACTCACATAAAGGGAATTCCAACATACTGCGTCCAAATGACCATTAATATGTCCTTACGACTCTATGGTCCTGAACAAAATAACAGATGGACCACGGCAGCATGAAACGTTTCCTTCTGGAATCCAAACATATTGCTACATCATAGAAGTATTGGCATACCAATTATTCCAAGTTATTTGTTTTGACTTTCACAATGTTTATACTCTTTGTAAGTGTACCGTTAAAATTTCAAAGTGTAAAATGAATAAGTGTTGGGTCACTATCACTTTGTCACCACGTTGAGTGAGAAAAGAAATAAAAACAGCTAACGAAACAAAATGTCATTCCTGTGCGATACATATAGATATATCAATATAAAACGTTGGAATCCAATGGATGTGCACAGTACAAACCCCCCCCCCCAGCAAACAAACAAAACACAATAAATATCGCACACAATTTCTTGAATAAATGGCATCTATGTAACACTTCGTAATTTTATTGTGTTCGACTAATACTTTTTACGAACGTAGACTTTTATCTGATTAGAGATTGAGTAGACAAAATTGCAGGATCATCATGGAAAAAATATGATTTGTTTCGCTTGCCCATCTATGGTAAATTTGTTATTACTCATTGTAAACATAAAAACAACAATGACAGCAGAGAATTCGTAAGATTCCACTGTACATATTTCTTCGCCAAGTATTTTCCTAACATTCATTCCTTTGCTAATTTTCAAACATTCTTTAGATGTCAAAGGTCCCTC
Source organism: Potamilus streckersoni (assembly GCA_016746295.1). NCBI lineage: Eukaryota > Metazoa > Mollusca > Bivalvia > Unionida > Unionidae > Potamilus > Potamilus streckersoni. The sequence continues at coordinate 1,162,079 of JAEAOA010001643.1, read as the reverse complement.
ATGTAACTTTATCTCTTCGACAGCAAGGGTTATAAATATATTTAATGATTTTGTCAGCAAATACAATGCAGAAGAATCTCATTAATTATACGTGCTTTCATTTTAGACAACGGTCTCCTTTTGAAGCGTTACATTCTGTGTCATTGGTCTAGTGATGAATTGATACAAATGGGCTCTTATAATCTAGCATTTAGTTCTTTAACTCCCTATGTTCTTCTTTGGATTAGACTGATTTGTGTAGAAGAATTAGAAACCTGTTTCATAATGAGCTAACTAAATTGGCTGTCAGTTATCATGCTTTCTCAAACCTGACATGAAGAATGGTTACTACAAACAACCAGTGTCAATGGTATCAACAACCACAGCAGGCACTGTAATACATATCTACTAATGGGAGCGGAAAAATATCGGTTTAATTGTCATTGACTGTTGTATAGTCTTTGTTTGTGAAAATGTAAAACGTTGATAATTCAAAAAGACTAAAGGTTCCAAAACGATTAGATTTCTGTTACTTAATCAGTATGAGTAATGAAGAAGGTCTGGTCTTTATCTAATGGTTCATGTCTCTAAAAGGTACGCTCCTGGGACTGACATGCAACAAAAGCTTCATAGAATTACAGGGCTTTTTAGTAAACCGAAGAAATATGGTATACAGGTGGTGGAATCAGCCAATTCCTAAACTCTATGCAATCACGTATACAATGTCTTCCACAATTATTTTTGTACAACGATTTAGAAAAAGGAAAACGTTTAGATGCAGCAAAATAGCAAGGCTTGCCGTTTTCTCTTTGTAGGGTTCCTACCGTATGTCCACAATGTGTGATTATTTTCTTTAGAAGTATTTCTTCTTTTTGGGATGTTGAAAATAAATACGTTCGAAAGAAATCATTAAGTACTTAACTGAAATCTTATTGCAGATCCTCCTGAAAATGCTATTGTGGCTACGTAAAGCACAAATAATTATACTAGATGATGCCTTCACTCTTAAATAAACCTAATTGTGAGGATTTTTTAAAATAAAATTGCTGATTACTGAATGTTTTGAATTTTAAGGAAAGTGCTCTTGTAAAGGCAACAAAGTTTAAATAATTGACGTGTCTCATATGTTTTTATTCAAACCAACAACCAAGGTGTGCTTGGTAGATATCTGACTGATCACTGACTTGAAGTAGAAATCAGATTGACTAAAATAGATCTCAGTAGAAAGCATACTGACTGACCATATTTCGCAGCAGACCATAAATGTGTAGTTGAGTTAGGACTGAATAACCATCGATATGTGGCAAATAGCAAACTAAATTAGCATAGATATATAATAGAGAGCTGACTGACCGTTATTGTATAGCAGAGAGGAGAAAAAACTAACCAAAGATTTGTAGTAGGGAGGACACTGTTGGCTAAACTATATATATTACAGACTGACCATAGTTTGTTAGTATTGAGCAGATTGACTGACCATAAATCTGTAGAAGCATGTGGATTGATTAACCGTATATAACTAATATACACCTGACAAATTGATCCTGCATCTGTAACATAGAGCAAGTTTGAATGGCCAAATATCTTGTGGATTGAGTAGGCTGATTGACCATATATCTAGAATTTTTGTGAGGAGAACGAAGAACGAGCCGCTCAGAAAAAATGTAAAACAAATTCTCTCTACGCTTAATAAGGTTACCTCTGAGCCATGATATATATATATATATATATATATATATATATATATATATATATATATGTATATATATATGTATATATATATGTATATATATATTTAAATATATATATATATATATATATATATATATATATATATATATATATATATATATATATATATATATATATATATATATATATATATATATATATATATATATATTACTAATGTATTGGTAATTCGTTTATGTTTATATTTCCATAAAGTTTCCTTCACCCTCTCTACACATGGAAATGCGCACGGTCTTTGCGAAATGTTTTCTGTTGACACTTTCTTGGCCGTTTCACGAAACGAACTATTCCACGTTACTTCTTTCTATTCTCACTTTCGTTGTTAGGCATTATGAGATTGAAGGTGTTACATGTTCCAATTTTGTTTCCTTAAACTTCAGCTTGAAGTCAGAAGACGTTTCTTGAATTTCTTGTACTCAATGTAATTGTTCTACAGTAATTAGTCTTATCTGAGACATGGTACCCTCTATACAGCTAAATTGTATATGTGGGTAAGTTATACTTAGCATTAATATGGGCAGATGAATCTAATTTACTATAATATCTCTTTCCTTTCTACGTCATTCATATCGCTTGCTTTGGTCATAAAATTAAAGTGTATTGGCCGATTCTAATTCAACGACAGGTTGTAGGCTGGAAAGGTAATAATACAACACGATGTGCGCAATTGAATGTAGACGGAGAAGATATACAAATTCAGGAAATCACTACTTTATATCCTGAAGAATTCTCATATATATATATATATATATATATATATATATATATATATATATATATATATATATATATATATATATATATATATATACAAAATATATAAAACGCAATATTTTATGTAATAAATGAAACATATTGAGATCTCATTTTTATTATGCTCTTTTTGTCAAGCTAAACATCAAATAAACCGCTTCTGATTATAAGGCAAAACATTATTTAAGCTCTCAGTGCAAGGATTTACTGAGAATTGTTTTCTTTGCGCCAGATGAAAATCGAATCATTTGGATTTAAAACAAAATCACGTTATACCCAATTTACAACCAACTTTGTCCAGTTATTCAATTTTCGAATATTGTTTTGATGGACAAGGTAAATCACTTGACACTAGTGCACACAAAGTCTAATACATGATCGGTTCATTGCAACGCATTTAACATAGAGTTAATATTCGCATTCAGTGTCTAATGTAGAACTAGAAGTCAAAATCGATTCTGAGTGGCAGGGCTATTTTAGGAAAGGAAGTGATCATATTTCTTCTTATCTGTGATTGAGTAGAAAGCAGTAGGGTTCTTGCTAAACTTGATTCAAAGATGGAGCGCACAAACATTAAATGTAAATCGTGTCGACGTCTGTCAGATTTCAAACACATTGTGAATCACTTATATTCGCTTGGTTTCAAGAGATGGTTGATTTAAAAACAAATATTTTTCCACCTTGTCTTTACGTAGCAGGCTACACTCCATGATTAAATGATTTGCTTGAGGGATACACAATATTCCAGATATTTAGTACAAGTCACACAGGTCATGTAGGCATTACACCGACTATTTCAATAATGGGTATCCACTGTAAGAATTTGATATTACAGTAGCTTCTCTTGGGTCGGTGGTTCTTTCTGCGGATTTCCCGGTTTCTTTCTCCACCATTGATACTGGCCGCCATGTATAGCCTATGGTGAGCTGAAAAAATGGCGTTAAGCCCAACAACAACAACAACAAAAACAACAACAACAACATACCTTTAAGTAGTAAGTATTCACTTCATTTGGGTTCATATCCATTTATATTCCTTTGGAAGGCCATTGCTTAGACAACTTGAGAGGTGCATACAACAAAATAAATGTTAAAGTACATATACATTTTGGACGAAATGAACTAAATGTGTAATCAAGTGTAATCCGGATTGATTGTCGCATGCTGTGATGTCACAATGAGCAATCTGCTTATTGATAAACAAATTCAAACTACCCCGAATTGTGACTATTCCACTCGAAATGCTCTTTTCCTAACTCAAGTTTAGTACATGGCCATCAGTGTAGAAGTCCACATTGATAATTTTCGTGTGGAAAGTTTCTTGGTGATAGCTTTTTAAGGTACAGAGCATTAAATAAGCAGGTTTGAATATGATTTGTTTAAGGGAATTAGTGTCAAATTTTAAAATAACAATTGTTATTGTTATTTAATTTTATATGAGTAAATGTGCATACATTACTCACGTTACTTGTGCTATAAGTCTATTCATTTTCATTAAATATAGAAAATGCATGGCGCTTCAGAACTATTCAAATATCAATTCTAAGCAAAATAAATAATTCAGGCATTCTATATATCCATCCATCCATCCATCCATCCATCCATCCATCCATCCATCCATCCATCCATCCATCCATCCATCTATCCATCTATCCATCTATCTATCTATCTATCTATCTATCTATCTATCTATCTATCTATCTATCTATCTATCTATCTATCTATCTATCTATCTATCTATCTAAACGCCGCAACGAAACATTTGGCTGTGTTCAGATTGCTACCCATGTAAAGTTTTGCGTTTTAAAAATGGGAAGCAATTCAAGTACTTCGAAATTTTTTCTGTCTATGCGGGAGGTAACACATACCAGCACTTTATATAATTCGAAGGTAAGACCCAGTGATAGAATATTATTGCGTATTTTTCATCCGTAGCTGTTGCGTTCGGAGCAACGTATTGACTTACACATTTCTTGAGTGTCAAACGAATGAATCCAAATTCAAAAAGCATCGGATTGAAAATTGATGAATCAATGATCTACAAAATGTACTTTGTACTTGACGAACTACTTCTGAAGTGGTTGATTCTTTCAAGACATAATCACATTGTTTTCACAGCGTTTCAAGGTGTATGCAACCACTATAACTTGCCGCATAGACACAAACTATTCATTACAGAAAATAACAATGTTTAGAGCTTTGTCAAAATATCAAAATGTAAATTGTCAATAATAAAGGGTCACGAGAACACCTAGTGGCCGAGTGGTCTAAAACGCTGACCGTTACGAATCAATGCCATCTCACCTCTGTCTGCGTGAGTTCGAGTCCAAACTCGGCTAACGTGGGTAAGTGAGAAAGCCTGCCAGTAGCTTCTTCTGCTGGGTCGGTGGTTCTTCCCGGGGTTTTTCAGGGATCTTCCTCCACCATTAATACTGGCCGCCTTGTATAGCCTATCTTGTGAAGAATGGCGTGAAACCCTACAACTACTACTACTACCTACTATATTCATCTATTTATTTAGTCTTTAATATTTCAAAAATTGAGTTGTACCTCAAAGTGAAATTATTAAAGACCATGAGCTGAATATGATTTTAGGACTACATTCAACGATGCGTTCTCATAGCACTACGAACCATTTTCAGTTATGTGCAAACACAGCGTTTGATACATCTTCCATTCTTAACTAATCATCAGTCCATTATTTATATCCGAATCACGTGATATTTGTGACAGGTTACCCATTGTCACCCTAAAAGGAAAATGTATATCTTTATTATTCTAATAATGTCTTCATTGAAGTTAACAGACCTATTGTCAAGGAATAGATAATCACACATGTCCAGAAGCATAGCACATGATATACAGATCAAACTGTTTGATGCTGACAATTATATTACCACTCTGTGGTATTAAACTACGTATCAGAAAAAAGCGAAACCCAGTTTGTAAAATCCAACAAATAAATTATTTTCCTTAAAAACATTGAAAATTTAAATGGAACTTACAGTAGAACGACTTCAGTCCCACGAAGTCCTAACAGATTCATCTCAAACCCAAATATCTAATGTTCTTACTGAACTCCAGTGGTATTGCAAATAATTTCCAATATTGAATGTGTTGATGTGCCAACGGCCTCGAACGTATTAATGTCCCAATGCACTGGTTTGTGCCGATGTGCTTTGATTCTTTTTTAATATCACAATAATATAGTACAGAAATGCTATTGTCTGAATGCGTTATAATTCCAAATTATTATTCCAGTTTCATAATGTTATAGTTGAGCAATTTATAATTCCAGTGAATAATAATTTGAATAAATAATTCCATCCAAATGAAATACTGAACTCAACAATATTACGGATTCTGAAACAGATGGTAATGCAAGAATGATGAGTTTGTCAAGTAAACCACTTAATATAAAAAACCCAGAACTCATTAGAAATACGATGCAGATCAAAAGTTCCTTTCTAGAATACTCTAAAAATTGTCAGTAACATGAACTCTGTTGCTAGAGTTGCAATAAATATCATGGTAAATATCGGGTACACCAGGTTATTTATTCCATTGATAATGATCATAATATTAAACCCTCACTCACACAGAAATATTAACTTTGTATTAGTTATTCACAAAATGAAAGTTGCTAAACTGGTTAGGTACACGATGAACTTGGACAAGGTCAGTTCAAAATATAATTATACGTGGCATATAAACAGGGATGGAAAACTAGTACATATAAATTAGATATATACAAAACACCTACCCTCAAAAAATAGTGGTTTATTATCTGAAACATTTTTTGGACTATCAGTCAAATATGCGTATAAAAGACACATAATATATATGAAGCAATATGATTCTTCGGTACATGTGAAAGTGCATCTACAATTAGATTGTCTTTTTCTTCAAGATGTTTGATATCAGTATTGTATTTGTGAAACATCTAACCCTAACATCTAATCTAACATTAATAACCTCTGATTTTGTTGTTCACATTGTCAGTAAAAGTAAGAGGGTTGCGATCACTGAATACAATAACCATAAAAGGATATGAAATTATATATGTTTCAAAGTGTTGCATACTAGTATCAAAGACATTCGTTCTAGATTGTAGAATAATTTCATGGTGCGTACTTGATATTGTAGAAAACTAGCACACTGGGTGACCATTTTTAATGGTTGAATGCTATTTGGAGCTGAAGGAACTTGTGCACTCATACCTATGGTCGTTAACTTGTCAAAAGCCTCCTGACATTTTTCAGATTAACAAGACCTGGTCTTTCTACTCAAAACATTGGTCACGGACTCAATAATTATGCAAATGAAATTGGAGCAAAATTTCTGATATTGTCCAGCCATATCCCAAACCACATTAGCTGCCTTTTACTGAGAGGCACAGGGAATTCAGAGATAGCATTGACCTTAACTTATGTAGGTATAACTTGTCTGTGTCCTATAAATGCAACACAAGCACGGCAAAAATCAATTTTATATAAATTAATGGTCAACCTTGCATTAAAGTGTCTAAAGAAATTTCGAATTGTTTCCATAGAATATACTCAGGTGTCGTTGTAACTGCTGATATCAACCATGTACAAGTTACAAAGAGTCTTCTTTCAAGATGGCCGCTATCGTTTAACCGGCTCGAGGCAGCTGTCCAAATTTATGTACCGTTTTCATGATCTATGTGCTTATTGTCTGTCTTCGTCTGCGTTATTTTGTTTATCATCCACTGACTGTCCTATTTGAACGTGTTTCGTCATCTTCTTGTATTGGAAACAAGAAAAATTAGACTTTTTCTCAGCTGTCTCGTTCCATTGTTGCAGCTTCCTTTGTTATCGAATAAGCAGCCATCACGTGTTACTTGCCAATCCACCCATTTTTGCTATGATGGCTCCTCCTTAATTGGTTAAATGAACACTCTTTGCCTCTCCACACTACATTTTACACTAGACTAAACAACCTGGGACTAGTTTCATCATTCCATAATTGTAAAGGAAAGTGAAAAAAGCGTTGTTTCAAAGCTGGTGGCGTAGAACAGGAAGAAGAATTCCAGTTATTTCCCTTTCGCCCTTTCCGGCACAGAAATTCGGCTGTTAATTTAGACAACCTAATTCAAATTTCAATTGAATCGTCAGCCTTTATGTTAATTATTGAAGAGATACAACTGCGGGTTGCAATATTCGATGCTCAATCAGAAGAACCATCGGAAATCGCACATAAATAGTTAATTTTACAAACGATCAGAATATCGACATCTTATTCCTGACACGAACATGGCTAAAAACATCAGACGACGAACCCAAGTGCGCAGATCTAACACCCATCGGTTACTCCATCAAGTCGTTACCCCGCCTCTCCCGAGGTGGTGGAATTGCTGTCATCGCAATGATCAACCGTCTTAACTAAACTTCAACTTTCAACATCGTTTGAACTAGTCCAAATTACACTCACACTGGAACAAAGGTCAGTCCATTTTTTCTACCTCTACCGCTCTCCTCCTAGTAGAAAAAAAACAAGTTGACAGAATCTCTCCTTTTGGAGCAGTTTCAGAATCTCGTGAAGTATGGAAATTTGATACGTGGCAACCTAATTATTCTTGTAGATTTCAACTGTCACTTTGACTGTCCAGAGAACTCATGCATATCGACATTCCTAGGTTCCATTCACATGTTCAGCTTCAAACATTCAGTTATACAACCCACCCATAAATTGTCACGTTTTAGATTGGATTGTTTACAGACACGATAATAGTTTTGCATCCTTCCCGTGCGTCCCACGAACTTTCATCAGATCACCTCTTCATTATGTCATCTTGACCTATCACTCATTATCCTCCACCTTTATTCGCTACTAAGAAAAACCTCCATATGATAAACAGAAGCAAATGAATGCATGATATCCAAGCAAACCTAACAACGAGCTTACCTACTACAGCAGAACAACTAGATAACTGCCTGCGTTCTTTCATCGACAAATTCGACCGAGCAACCAAGTGAAAAGTAGCAATTCAGAAGTGTTCTCCGTGGTATAGCAGTGTTAGGGGCCAGTCTCGCACAGGTAGAAGAGACATCCGTAAAGCTGAGAGAATATTTCTTTCCACAAGACTCACTATTAATAAACAAATTTATGATGACGCATGAAGAAAGTCACAAACATAGTCTATGCAGCGAAATCAGCCCAATAAAGTGTAAAGATCACGGAAAGTTCCAGCTGAAAAGAGCTATTTGAGATTCTTAACAAGCTACTATCATGGAACAAATGTACACCACTGCCAGCTACCTTCTCAATAGTTGATCTTTCGGACCTGTTTGCAAATTTCTTCTGTGACAAAGTACAAACCATCAAGGATAAAGTTGACAACACAATTTAAGTTGACTCGTCATCACCATACAGTTGCAATACAGAATTTCAGTCGCAACCATTAGCAGCATTTGAACCTGTCTCAATCGTGATTTAGTACGTACAATCGTAATCAAGAGTGCACCAAATTCATGTGATCTGGATCCGATTCCGACGTCACTGCTGATAGAGTGCTTGGATCCAATATTGCCTTCTAGTACTAACTGATGTTATTAATAAGTCTCTCTCATCTGGGGAATTTATATCATTTTACAAAACTGCCATTATAAAGCCTCCGCTAAAAACCAACACTCGACCATAATGATCTAAAGAACCAACACCTAGTTTCTAATATACCATTCATGTCAAAATCTTAAAAAAGTTATTATATCCCAACTTGTATCACATCTGAATTCTAACATACTTTTAAGCGATGTAGTCTGCACATCGCCCTTGCCACTGTACTGAAACTGCTCTTCTAAAATTAGTCAATGACCTTCTCTTGACTTTGGATAGAGGCAAGATTACAGTCCTCACTCTTCTTGACTTGTCTACAACATTTGACCCACTAGACCATGATATATTACTTCACTGTCTCTAGCATGTCTCAAGATTAAGCCTTACTATGGCTCAAGTTATACTTGGTCAACAAGACATAAATTGTATCCGCAAATGGAAAACTCTCCAACACAGTTTATCTATGCTGTGGTTCTCCTTAGGGGTCTGTTCTTGGATCAGTTCTGTTCATTATATACATTCAGCCAGTCGCAAGTGTCATAGATCATCATCCAGTGTCTCACCAGTTGTATGCTGTTGACACCCAGCTGAAGTTGAAGCTACCATACAAGGCGTAGAGAGGTGCATCTCTGATGTGAAATAATGGATGACATGTAACAAGTTGCAGATGAATGATGATACAACTGCCGCCCTTCTTGTTACAACACAAAAAAAATTTCTCATTTACATACTTTTACCTCAGACAATAAATGTCTGCAACACTAACACTAAATTGAAGCAGTCAATAGGAAATCTCGGTGTCACGTTTGACAGTACTCTCTCATTGCATCAACATGTCATGAACATATGCAAGGCTGCATATCTTGAGCTGAGACACATCAGCTTCATTCGCAAGTACCTGTCAGTTGACGCTACTAAAACACTTTTGTATTCCTTAGTAATTTCAAGACTAGACTATTGTCGCTCAAGTTTGTCTGGTTCATCTCAATATCTACTTCAAAAATTTTAAAACGTTCGAAACACTGCCGCTCGGATCATCCTTAGAGTACCACGATCAAAGCACTCCTCTCCGCTGTTTTGTACTTTATACTGGCTATCCATACGATCCAGAATTAAACACAAAATTTGTTTCCAGTCCAACATGCATATCTGATCTCACCCATGTGTATACAGCTGTAAAATGCTTACGCTCCTCTTCTGGCACTAGTGTTCTCATTATTGCCACTATAAAGTTGAAATCATATGGACAAAGTTCTTTTGTATACAAAGGCACAGTAACGTGGAGCAAATTGCCCATCGCACTTAGACACAAAAAAACAGTGATCTCATTCAAGAGCGCTCTTTAAATTCATCTATTTCAATTACAAAAACAGTCAAGAAGAACTAATAATGTATCCTTATAACGTATCCTTACCATAAATATCTTCAGCAAATTTTTCTGTTTCTAATATTGTGGTATTTGTTTTTATTTGTGTAATCATATCATTAAAGACGTTTTTATTCTTTATAAGAGTTGTCAAATGTTTTAAAGCACTTTGAGATTCTAAAGATTAGGCGCTATAAAAGTCATTATTATTATTATTATTATTATTATTATTATTATTATTATTATTATTATTATTATTATTATTATTATTATTATTTTAACGTGTCCCTAAAATAATTTTATCATCCTAATTAAACGCTGGAAAGTACCAGGTGAAACTCTCATCTAAAACTGCATTATTTTATAATGATAATATTAACGTGGAGTTATGAAAGCCGAAAGTTCATTTGCCCTTTTCGACATTGAAAGTTGAAATAATCCATTTAATAGGTCCAAATTGATGGCATATTTTACATTTGCAATTTTGTCAACACCTTGATAAAATCTTGACAACGAATATAATCTCTTTTGGTAACATTATTTACTTTACTATAGTCTGTGTACATGCGGAAACTATTATTTGATTTTGTCAGGATAATACACAGCGAACTCTAATTACATTTACTTGATTCCTTTTTGAGAAAGTTTATCCTGTAAGTACACTGTTCCACTAATGTGGAATCTACAATTTTCAACGTCATGATAGATTCTATTTCTTCGTGGATATTCATCTAGAAACAAATGCTCACATTCAACCACATTTAGTACACGTTTTTCTTGTGGCTGGATATGTGAAAGATGTGACAAGCAATAACGTCCCTTAGATTTCCAGTCAAAAGAGTATCATGATCTGGACAAAGAAATTTCCTTTCTATACGATTTATGAACAGCAATGTATTAGTTCACCGACCAATCATCACCTTTGGGTACCTCAGGTTGTCTCCATTTTCATAAGTTCTCCACCTTTCGCAAAAGAACATACAGGCACTTGTTTGACTTGAGTGTTGCTAACAACACTCTGAAACAAACAGGGTATCTCAGGATCTTCTTGACGTTAAAGTACAACAAACTGCTGCTTAGCACCGTGATTAGAATAAAATGTTAGAGAGAGGAACATCTAGATCAATACCATTTGACTGATCCATACCAGACTGACCAATAAATATATCAACTAAAGGAATAATTTCCTGATCAGCATCTTTCTCGAGAACATTTCCCCCACAGCTCTAGTAATTGCACAAGCTGGGTGTATGTCAGGGATTTCAATTTCAATAGGATCAATATTTGTATTTGCTAGTGGATTAAACAGAACCTTATCTCACGCAAGGTAGACCGTTCCGATAGCTTAGTGGTTAGAGAGTCCGCCTAAGATGCTGGAGGTCGCGGGTTCAAACCCCAGCTGAGTCATACGAAAATACTAATAAAAATGGTACTAACAGCTTCCTCTCTAGGCGCTCAGCATTAAGAGGCAAGTGTTAGGTCTGGTCGATCTGGTTTCAGGATAATGTGACTGAGTGGGACATGATACTACATATCTGAGGCATGATGCCCCTGTGCAAGACATTACTATAGACCATAGAAGGGAAATGAGTGAAAATTTTTTAAAGCTACTTTAAAATACATACATACATACATACATACATACATACATACATACATACATACATACATACATACATACATACATACATACATACATACATACATACATACATACATACATACATACACACCCAGACAATTGCCTAGTAATAAATAAATACCCTCGATTGTGAAAAACTTCAAAACTCTGACTGTCCCCGGTCCTGAGACTCAGTCTGATGACAAAGTTACACATCTGAGAGGAACATTAACTAAATCCCACTCTATTAAAAAAGAGAACATTTTCGTTAGAAGTACCTGATAACTATATACTCCGTGAAGCTCCTTTGTCCCTAAAAAATGTAATAGGTATTGAATTATCCGAATCTCTAATACGAGATATAAAACTATTCAGAAAGAATGATTCATAATTATCCGTAATAAACTCAGACTGAGGTTTGTTTGACCCGACATATGTATTGCTTTTTGTACATAACCTTGACATTGACGTCTTAGAAATAGTATAAGGGTAATTAGTGGTAGTTAGGCAATTACCTGTTTTGTTTTAAAAGTTCCTCCAAGTAGTCAATTTGCTTCTCCTTTATTTCAAATTATCTTTGAAGCTATTTTGTATATAATGTAATCCAGAAATACGGTAAGAACGTATAATCGACTGCCATGTCAGAACTTACTATGGCTACTATAAATCGGGTACTTCGCTAAACCACTTCTGTTGCTAGACTTTACCAAAAACGCTAAATTTGATTGGCTGCCTGCTGAAATAGAAATCTTAAATGGCGGATTTACTGACGTTGCCATTTGATCGAGGGATCTTGGAAACAAATTTCGCTTAGAGCAAGTAGTAACTTTCTTTCTCCACTCAAATCCGAAGACAAAATAAAAAACAAAACACCTTTATTTATCATAAAGTGCTGTAAGCGTACATGTGTGAAAACGCCCAAAACATTGTGTCATCCTGTCTTCCCAGAGTCAATTTTATATACCCTTATTTGTCGCCATTAACGACCATCATAATATCAAAATTGTCATGGGGACCAATATATTAGCCTAACATGTAAATAACTTCATTTCTTGTTTAATGAATCTCCTTCAAGGAAGACTAGAGTATTTATCTCTTGTAATTTGCTAACGAATGCTTTATGATCCTGTTGTATCGTGATTGAAACTGACTGACAATCTGGAATTAATAAATCTGTTAAACAAAGAAAGAAATCTGCATTACATGTTTTTGAGGCAGATCATCCTGTTTGTGTATATATATATATATATATATATATATATATATATATATATATATATATATATATATATATATATATATATATATATATATATATATATATATATATATATATATATATATATATACTTGATTGTCATTATTATGTGCGAGCATGTCTCTTCAGAAGTGAAATCCTAACATACTTACATTCTTAAATGTGATTAATTCGCTTTTAATACATCTGCAATTTGCGAATATGACACCATGCCACTAAAAAGTCCTGTTTGGGAGGTAGTGCATGTCATAAAAACAAGAAAGTGGCATTTATGTATTGTCGCAGCAAAGGTGTGCAAATAATAAATTATATTGAAGTGAGAATGAAAGGTTAAAGCTTGTTTAATATTAGCTTAAGTGTATTATCTACTCACTATCTCTATTAAATAACATCGGCTTTTTGAACTTGTTATGGAGTGTAAAGCTATATTATGTAGAAATATTATCCCATCCACTAGATTCATTATCCGAAATATGCATCGGGTATAAGATATGTTAAAACATGTAACAAAACACCGCTTTAGGATACCTTAATGCTTCTATCTTTTTAAAGTGACACTACAGACGATTTATGGTAACATTACTTTCAGAGTAGCAGAGAAAGACACTTTGTGCAAGTATAAGGGGATATTAATTTGAAGAAATAATAAGAGAAGCATAGCTTTGGTATAGTTTAAATAAACTAAAAAGCATAAATATCATGCATAGATGAATGTCTGACATTAAGTATAATATTTAAGTGGTATATGAGAACATTTATATGGTAACAAAGGGCCGTGTTTTGACTTGTCATGCTTTGAAATACCATTGTCAATCTTCCACTACATATATCAGGGGTGTTTGCTTTATTACTGGTGGGTGGCGGAATGATAAGTACCAACTGAAAATAAGTCAAGTTCCACAGTGCTTTGAATAAGAGACAAATGACCTTTGACTTAGGATTATTTGTATGTGACTAACATGCTTCTGGATAAACACAGATAAAGACATTCAAGTTACTAGAATTGCGCCAGAGTTTGCATCTCTTTGTTCCTTAAAGTTTTTGTTAAAGGAAAAACTGTCACTCCAATCACATTATGTGCATTTCTATCAAGATAAGTAAAATGACACTGTCCCACGGACATCGTTTGGTTACCATCGTGAGCTAATATTTAAGATAACATCAGCTGATGAGAAGGATAGTTCATGACTAGTTTAGTGATTGGTCTTGTACCCTATCACAAGACTGCAATTAGGGTAGAATCAAACGAGTACAGTACAAACCCCATATCAACAACTCATAGAAACTGTATCAGTTCTGTTGCCTGAGAGTGAAATATTTAAAACAGACTGTACCTCTATTTCATTCTTGGCAAATCCTATTCAGGGTAAATATAAGAGAAACTAATAAATTAAAGCTTCCAAAACGTTGACAAAAACACCCAATTCTAAAGCTAATTTACTTGATTAAAATCCTTTTCGATCAGTCGTTGACCAGGTATATAAATGTAATCATGGTTCTTATAGGGCCTGTTGATTCAATCGGACCATAAGTTGGATACGAATGGATGATTTATAGGGATTAGTGTAGGTAAACATCGTACCGTTAAATAAAGTTAAATTTGTTGCTATAGAGCTTGTTAATTCAATCCTACCATAGGTTGGATATGAATGGGTGATTTGGAGGAATTAATGTTGGTAAACATCTTAATGTTACATACAATTCAATGTGTTTCTATAGGGCGTGTTGATTCAATCTGAACATCCGTTGGATACGAATGGGTGATTTAGAGGGATTATTGTAGGTAAACATCCTACTGTTACATACATTTCAATTTGTTGAGATAAGGCGTGTTGATTCAATCCCACTATAGCTTGGATACGAATGTTTGATTTGGAGGAATTAGTGTTGGTAAACATCATACTGTTACATAAAATTCAATTGGATGCTATAGGGCGTGTTGATTCAATCCGACAATTGGTTGGATACGAATGGGTGATTTGGAGGGATTAGTGTAGGCAAACATCATATCGTAACATAAAATTCAATTTGTTGCTCTAGGGCGTGTCGATTCAATCGGACTATAGCTTGGATACGAAATTTTGATTTGGAGGAATTAGTGTTGGTAAACATGATACTGTTACATAAAATTCAATTGGTTGCTATAGGGCGTGTTGATTCAATCCGACAATCGGTTGGATACGATTTGGAGGGATTAGTGTAGGCAAACATCTTACTGTTACGTAAAATTCAGTTTGTTGCTCTAGGGCGTGTTGATTCAATTCGACCATAGGTAGGATACGAATGGGTGATTTGGAGGGATTAATGTTGGTAAACATCATACTGTTGCATACAAATCAATTATCGGAACATAAATGTGACTTTCCTTCTTAACTAATAATAATGATCTCAATTAAATGGTAAGAATTTTAGAATATATTTAACGAAGTGTACATTACGGATGTGTATAATGCTTAACAGTAAAAAATATAGACCTATTGACATTTCTCGAAAGGTGGATACGCGGCTCTGTATTCTCATGAGATCAGAAGTGAATTAGGGTAAAATATGATGCGTTCAGATTATCCATATAACTTATTTCAGCACAATTATGGTAGTTATAAACTGTTGTAAATACATTAAATCTGAGATATTTTTGCTTAAAATTGTCAAAATCCCTTCTAAACCGAGATCTTTGTCTCCGAAAGTCTGCAAACCAATGGAGCTCCTGTCTGAGCAAAAAGTAAGATTGCTTGAAATAGAGGGCAAAATGTCAAATCATTTAGTGCGCTATAGCAAAACACATTTTGAACATCTTCTTTTCCAAAAAATGTCATTTTTGTAATTTGATAAATAAACAATTGAATTTGCTTTTAAAAAATATGACAAAAGAATTTAACTGATTGGAAACAGATTATATTTCTAGATTGCTACTGCACAAATAACTTTAGTGAATTGGGATTGGGTGGGTGGGTGATTTGGGCATCTCAAGAAGATCTGTAACTCAATAAGCTATTTATCCATAAGTCAATACAAGGTAAATTGCCATATCGAGACGAAACACCGTACCGTCAATCTAACTCGAGAAAACTTCTTGTGAATATCTGGTTCAAAGAGCAAGAGTCTCGTAACCATAATGTAGATAAAATTCAAAGGGTCAAAGTGAGTTTAATTTTGACGTTACATATAATATTATGACCAGGATGTATAGAAGAAAAAAAAACTTTCACTACAGTTTGGTGCAGAACCACTTTTACCTATAATCCTTTTTTAAATATATGCTGTATTTCTGCAATTCGTTTTAAAGTATACCCACTAGTTAATAGAGGCGTGTTTTTCTCTTTCAATACCAGCATAGGATTCATATAAAATATTCTTTCCATTGTTGCAAAATATTCAAATTTATATACAGTGCAATTTGACTATAAAGGAACTCAATTTACCACACAAGTTATGTTGTGGACAGAGATCGTTTTATATTCCAGGGAGATATAAAAGTAATTAAATGAAAGAGGTTCGTTAATAAGCCGGCGTTCTTAAAATATGCATATTCATAATTACAGGTTTCAATGTCATAATGAAAACCTATATATGCCTTTTCTTGGGCAAAACGCTGATTATCCAAGTCATTAAATGTATTTTAGAAATACATATTTCAAAAATGAGAATGTGTTGTTCAGATCTGGAATGAGGCTGATTCTTTGTTAAAAGGATGTACTCTATGAAGTCATTATCAACGCCGTGCAGTTCACATAAATATGTGAATCTCTATTCGATCTCTTTCAAAGTTCAAACACTGTAAAATAAATAAAACCCACGTACTCGGAGTAATAAACCATGATCTTTTCTTGTTACAAGTCATATTTATGCTTGTCCTCGGCTAAGAGCCAAAACTATTTTTTATGCGGTTGAGATAAGTTAAGTTTACAAAACTCTGTTTTATTCGTGACACTAAACATACCTGAAAGGCAGATGACTAAAATATATGAGTTGTGGATTTGAATTTGAAGTATACATAAAACTGTCCTAGTGACAAATTATGTAATCACAAATCCAAATGGAGCAGTAAAATTGTAATTGGAATTCAGAAAGGGTCCTCAAAATTGTTTTGAAGGCTCCAAACAATTTATTTCCCTAGACAACAATGTAAAAATTGGTAAATATAATCCAAATATGATTCTAAGAATAAAGACACAAGTCCTATCGCTAAATAGTCTTATAGTAATCTAGGTTCGAGTCCTGACGACGTACGAATATGGAGGGCGAGGACGTCAGATACAGTCCAATTTATGAATATCAGCAATTCCTAACTTGAATCACAATCTTTGTTTCAGAATAATTATAGAATAAAATTCCATGAATATCTTTCAGAATTTTTTTAATAAGAAAGTCAACTTGTTGAGTGTCCTGGAGAGTAAATTATTGAATCTAAAATTCAGACGAAGAATAAAATATTCTGGCAACAAATCAAAATCAATACATATACCTTGTACTTTCAAGGTTTTGAATGACTCTCCAAACTCATATTTGGAATGAGTATATAAACCCAAAACATCACTTCAAATCTCGCGAGATTGGTCATGTTGTATCTTAGTACGTTAAAATTCACACGTGGTCCAATGTCACTCCACTAAAAGGAACAAATCATAAAAGGCTGTTTACAAACATTGATTACGTGAAGAAGTATGTCCATCACGCTGACCAATCATTTTAACTTCCTGTTGATTTTATTACCAAGGTAAAGCGGACTCTGATATTATTACTATTTCGTTAAGTAAACAACTTTGTGATAAAAATATCTCACTACTAAAAATAGAACCCCTTAATCCTAGAAAAAATATTCATTGCAATTAAATACAATGAAACAAAAACGAAATGAAAATAATTTTAAATCTTATACACAAGCAATTTAATCACATATACGTAACCCACGAAACATCTTTTCTAACGACAACTTTCCTTCACACCACGTGAAACAATTATTCTGACATGTAACTAAAAATAAATTGACCTGAAATTTCAGTCTTAAGGACGTGAACCGTAATCCGTGCCTGTCAGCTCTACTTGTTATAAATATTCCTTGATTTGAAACAGACTGAACTTTAGAGTTTATTACGAATAATAATTATGTCAGTGAGAACAAAAACTACTTCCTCTCCTTTAATTTCGATGAATATTTAGAAAACATTTAGAAACAAAACATTGCTGGTAACCTGTTCACTATTCATTCTGTTCATATTAGCAAAAACAAGAACCTCAAAAAGTTTATTTGATAAAATGTGGTTGGTGTGGAAGTTTGATTCCATCTATAAGTGCCAGCTAAAATTTTAAGACAAATAAAATGTATGGTGTTTAAATACTGTATTAATAAAATCTTTGCTATCCACGTCTTTAGTGTTCACAATCATCTTAGTCGCATTCAACTAATAATTATCAACCGAAGGAAGAAGAGCATATTTTCACTATTTCTCATCCTAGTTGGCCAAGGTTATGATGCAATAACTCTAGCTTCACCTCGGCGTATCGAGGAGATATTTCTGTGCTTCGGCTCTGCTAATTCCATTGGATGCAGCGGCAAACTACCTCATCCAATCAAAATTAAGTTGTTGAAATATGAACATTTTCCTACATGTACTAGAAAAGGGTAGCATACAACTTAAACGGAGTGATAAATAAGCAAATTTACACTGTTGGTCTGTGCTTGCACAAACACATTTCACTCAAATAGACCTGTAATGGCTTCCCAGTGGTACATAGTCACACTTTCGATGTTAAACTTACAAAGCATCCTATTTAGGTCAATTGTCCAATGCACCACGATATTGGTTAGTTGGCAAATACATACTAAGGGAGGCAACTCATGATACCCAAGATACGTCGCTGGGACAAATCCCCAATATTACTTTTCAATCCGCCAAGGTGTAGATAGGGTTATCATATCTGAGTATTGGCTGGCGTAGATGGCTATTTCTGATAGTTTTCATTTCTGCAAAATCACAACGCACGTCACAAAGACTTACTGTTTAACAGTGAAAAGAAACTCAGACTTCAGCAAATTAATATATCAAGAATATAAAACGAGAGTCAAGTTCTTGAGTTAATGCTTTTTATTCTTCTGTATAAAGTGTAAATTTCAACCTTTTTCTCGCATACTTGCTTGCCTGTTAGCACGCAATACACTAATATACAGTAATATTACCCTCTGAATGAAGTCTGGTTTGCCTCAGCTTCGCAGGTGACAGTGTTATACCGGTACACACCTGCTACCCAACGCACCTGAATATTTAAACGTAATAGCAACTCATATTCATGATTCTTGACCCATATGTTATTCAAGTTTGATTTGCGTTTAAAGGCCCTTGTCACGACACATTTCAAATCGGTTTAGGGTTTGCTACTATCCCAGTGCCTCATTTTAACATAACTCCCCAAATGGACCCTCAAGGCAGAAATGTATTGTAATCAACAAATTTAATAATTTGTAGTGTTAATAGGTATCTGTGTATATAAGAATGATTGTAAAGGATATACAAATAGATACACATTTTGTATTTTTTCAGCAAACATATTTCAATACACTATACTTGTTTTGTTTGTTTTAACTGCATATTAAACAAGTCATTGGCTATATCATGAATGAAATTGGAGCTAAGTGCCTTTCCCGAGCTGGCCTGGGAGGGCGTCTTACATGAGACCCTTGGATTAGGAATGAGAAGCTTTACCAACTGAGCTACCGCGGATCCGCAATACACAAACGGGTAAGATTAGAGTGATCAAAATAGAATTGTCAAATATAACCGTTTGTACTAGCTTAAAAGTCTAGTGCAACAGCAAGTTACAAAATTCTACATATGCCGTCGCTTGATTAATCGGCAGATCTGAATCTATGTAGAATGTTTTAAGTAATTAGTAATAGAATCTGATCTTCCGACGTCATATGCGATGTCAAATCAGGGTCTAGTATTTACGTCTTAGTGGAGCATAATGTATAAAAGATTATATATTGTATTTCTTCTGTTATGCCATTATGTGGTACTATACAGCATAACATCAATTTTCAATAGGCAGAAAGAAACTTAATTCTTAAGGTATAAGGCATATTGTCAAATGGATGAAAGTGTCAACAAAATGCAAAAATTATGAAATAAGCTTTTAATTAATTTGAAAGCATTTGAAACACGATTTCATTCATAAAAGTTCTTACATGAAGTTTCATTTATATGTCAAGTAATGACAAAAATATTTGTAATCTTACAACTTACAATATCAAAAGCAATAATTTAGATGCGATTCTTTAGACAGGAATATACAGCAAATTTTTCCAACCGTATTTCGTTGTTTCACTCAACATGTCTGTCTCGATAACTTAAGCATAAAATTTATGAAATAATTAAGGGTAATTTGAAAGAAAGCTGTTCCTGCTTCTGATCAAAGACTTTTAGAAAAGTTAAAATCACTTTTTCATATCCTTTATTTTGTTTCTTTTTTTTTTGTTCTCCAAAAGGCAACTGCGAAGTCAAAATGAACGATTTACAAGAATAACAGACAATAAGTCAATAGGTTTTTGATAGTGAAATTATCGTCACAAAACCACTTAAAATATGTTCTACATCAAGCTCGTTTAAGTAACTATGACTCTCTTAAGTGCTAATTAACTACCCACATACACTTAAGTTTGACTGGGGCGAATAACCCCGGGACTGGAGTCTAGTTACATGGGATAAATATGCGTTTTATTTGTTTCAGCCTCTGTTTATCCAAGTGTGTATCACTGGGTTCTAGTTGCCCCGCTTATTTATTGCAGAGTGTGATACATGCGAAACTAACAATAGCAATCATGAATAAAAGTAATAAAACCAAATGTAATACGGAAAGGGGTGGCGCCGCAACGACCCCCCATCAACTGGTAGCATCTGCCAACGATGGCCCTACTGAGTTGAATGTCACCAGCGATCAGGTGGGGAGACAGGAAACTATCCAACATAGTTTCTTGCCAAAAGATGTCAGGACTGATACTATGGAACAGATCCCGGAGGTGGAAATGGTGACCATTCCCTTCCCGGACTCTGTATGTACATGTCCGATTTGTTTGAACTGTATGTTCAATTCACTATATAAATTGAAAGAACATTTTGACAATATACACAAGCTCACGACAGTCAAGTAACAGTGCACTATGTGCAATAAGTCTTTTGATAAAGCACATGGTGCCTCGTGTCACCAGCCCAAGTGTCCAAACAAAAATAAGCCTAGCGATACACTTGGTGACACGAGTCCAGACAAATTTAGCTGTACTCTGTGCCCATTCAGATGTAAATCTTCAATCGGCCTTGGCCAGCATATACGTCACGCTCACCCGATTCTGGCAAATGAGAAAAGAATCCAAAGTGTGGAAATGGATATTGAAAGAAAGAGGGTTGAGCGTAGACAACAAGGCAAATCCACAAGAGAGAAGCCATGGCAGAGAGAAGATATAGAGAGGCTGGTATTCCTCAATGAGGAAGCCAATCGGTCGGGGGTGAGGAAAATAAATGAATATATCTCTACCCGTATGACCGAGTACTCCTCTGAGCAGATCAAATACCAGAGGAAGAAAATGGGCCTGAAAATGGAACCATTAGGATGTCGAACAAAAGAAACTGTACAAACTTCTACCTCAAAGGAAAAGCCTGAAGCAGAAAAAGACAGCATGATAGATGTAGTGGTGGTAAAGGAACTGGAAAAACAAGCAATGGATGAAGCAATAATACAAACAGAGACTGAAAATGAACAAGATAGCCTGGACAGAAAAGCGGATTCCGAGACAAGTGCACAAGTACCTGTAAACACACCAGAAAATGCTGATAACAATGATGCAGATGGTAACAATCCGAAGAGGGAAGAAATGATTGAGGGAATACATGCAATCGAATTGAGTTACTTCCAAACTAACAGCGTCCCGTGGAATGAAGAAACCTCCATGTGCCTAATTGATTGCTCGGATGTGAGTAGCCTCACACATCTGAGTGCGGCACAGTTACAAAATGTCATAACTTATGACACTGTTTCATATAACAGTGAAACACACTTTGATAGGATTACTGAAAAGTGGCAACCGACAAATACAACATCTAGGTTGCCACGCCGACAAAGGAATGTTGAAAGGTATAGAGGAAGCCGTGCCAAAAAGAAGGCAGAGATCTATAGACGTACGCAGAAATTGTTTGAGGAGTTACTTACGGGTGTTGAGGATACGAAGTGCTCCATTGCTACAGAAACGATTGAAAGCAGTTACAAAGACAGATTCAATAGCCTCAGCCAGGATGTCAATTTAGAAATGTATCCAGCTCCTGTTGATTTGGCCAAGAACGACCTTCTGAGTATTCCGATATGTAGAGCGGAGGTCATAAGTACAATCAAAGTGAAAGACCTTAAATCGGCTCCAGGGCCAGACAAGATAACCCAGGGTGACATAGTCCAGCAACCTGATCACCCAGAGGTCTTAACCAATCTTTTCAATATCTGGATGCTTACAGGTCAAGTACCAAAGACTGCCAAATTAAGTAGAAGTATTCTACTTCCTAAATCAAAAACAGGACTGGAGGACATTAATAATTGGCGCCCTCTTACAATTTCAAGTGCTATCTTGAGGCTTTATACGTCAATATTATCCAACAGGCTAATGAAGGCAGTAACACTAAACCCAAGACAGAGAGGTTTTATACCAGCATCGGGGTGTATGGAAAATATATTCCTGTTGGAGACTGCAATAGACAATCGAAAAGCAGCAAGAGGCGCTTGTGCGTTGCTCTACTAGATCTAGCTAAGGCTTTCGACACGGTGTCACACAAACATCTCGTGGCAGGTCTAGAACGCCATCACATTAATCCTCAGTGGATTGACATCGTTCGTGACCTGTACTCTGGCACATCCACAATTTTCAGAGTTAATGGCAAATGCACAGGTGAAATTGCAATTACACGGGGTGCAAAACAAGGCGATCCCCTGTCACCTCTTCTTTTCAACATCGCCTTAGATCCCATTTTCTGTCTGATTGAAAATCAATCAAATGGGTATCATTATGATGGTAATATACCGATTGGTTCGATGGCCTATGCCGATGACTTCTCACTCCTAACAGAAAAGGCTGCAGAGTTGCAAAAGAACCTGGAGCTGTTCGCGGGATTAGGACGGGATACTAGCTTATCAGTCAACGCCAAAAAATCCTGTGCATTCATGATTGTCCCAAAAAACAAAACATTCCTGATAAATTATGGTAAGCAATTCACCATAAATGGGGCAACTATTCCCTGGGTTATGTCCGGGGAAAGCAGTAGGTATCTTGGCGGCCTGTTCGACCCGTGGACCGGGCTGGTACGGAATTCACCAGTAGAGCAACTTGAGGACTGGTGCCGCAGAATTGGCAGGGCTGCATTGAAAGCTAAGCAGAAGGTGAGGATCTTATCTAAAAATCTCTTGCCGAAATTACTTTTCGGTCTTACCTTGGGAAGTCCAGTAAAGTCCACATCCTCTAAAAATTAGACCGCGTTGCGAGAACATGGACGAAAAGATGGCTCCACCTCCCTGAGAGCACATCTAATCATTTCATGTATTCCGCGACGTGCGATGGTGGATTAAACATGCCAAAGCTTGTAATGATCGTTCCAAGGATCGTGATCAAAACTTGGCAGAAATTACTGGATTCCGAGAGTAAAATACAAGAGATTGCGATGGTGGCTGGGCTTGAATCTAAACAAAATGAAATCCGTCATAGGTTCAACATAGGCAATCCGAAGTGGCGTATCAATGAGCAAATCAAATGGTCTGCCCAGCGTACCCAAAGTAACGGGGTATGCAATTACATGACGACAGACAAAGAAAGGAAGGTACAGTCTACAAACATGTGGTTAAAAAATCCTAAAATATTGCGCGAAAAAGAATACTCAGATGCAATTAGGATCCGGAAGAATACCTTCCCTACACGTGTGACCGCGAATAGGGGCGTTCGCAGACACACCGCAAAAATAAGCTGTCGTCATTGCAAAGCTTCTGGTGAGACCATCTGCCACGTATTGTGTGCATGTCCATGGACATTACCAATGCGTGTCAAGAGGCACGATAGGATTGTTCAATTACTTGTGGAACTTTTAAAGAAAAGAGGGTTCAGTGTGATGGAAGAACCCCACTATCGTGTACTCGGATCATTGCATAAGCCTGATTTGGTTACCACCAAGGGAGGTCGCTCGTGGAATATTGACCCAACGATCATCTGGGAAGGAAATGATCTGAGGGACAGATCTATAAGCGCAAATCGTACCAAAGCACAAAAATACGATTGCCTTAGGAACTTGGTAGCAACGCAAACAAATACTGTTTGTGAAGGTGCTTACTGACTAGTTCTGGGAGTACGTGGCACGTTACCACCAGTTGCTGAAGACGTACTCCGAATGCTTTCCCTGGACACGAATGAGTTCAAAAACAAGCTGGTAGAGGGGACACTTCTTATGTCGACAAGGATAATGAGAGCTTAAGCTGGTATTGGAAGGCACGACCAGGTTCCGAATCTGCCTGGAGACAATCAAATGAGTGAAAACGATGAAAGTCTCCTCGATAATCCTTCAGATATGTCGGAACAAAATTTGTCTTGACACGAGGGGGGGGAAGCTCGTAAAACAGCTCCCCCCACCCAGTTCAATTTCCCGATCAGACAAACACCCAACTTTTTTGGAATAACCAAACATTTCAAAAACGTGTCTTTAAGGACACTACTCTCGAACAACATCGCTATGGTAAATTGGTAATGCCACAAAAGCCGCATTGGGGGAACCACCGCTACCAATGCATGAGCTACACCTGCGTTACCTTTTGAACGGGTGGTATTGTAAGAGAACGTATTTAGGGACAGTGATTTAAGATCAACCGAATTAACAACACACGTTATCGGACGTATAACCGAAAAAGAGACGGAGGTCTCCAATAAATATACCACTGAATTACTAGAGGCTTCTCTGGCAATGACAAACAAGATGTCATATATATATATATATATATATATATATATATATATATATATATATATATATATATATATATATATATATATATATATATATATATATATTGCCATTAGAATACTTTGTTTATGAATCCAAATATTTATAAATTTGTATTACCAAACATAGGTTAAGACCGAAGGAATAAAATGGTACGTCTTTCTTATGTTTTGTTCACGTTAAATATTATAGAAAGTTTTATCTGGATTTCCAGTCTGAAAATGCTATTTGGAAACGATATCTAAACACATGGTATAAAAATACAACAACAAGTAACTGGTTAAAAGAATACAAGTCGGCATATCAATTTTAAATACATTCAGTTTTAATCAAAAACTAAACACCAAGCTCAAAGTACAAGGTTGTTTTCTTAAGTAAAAGTGCCATCAAAGTAAAAAAGTCCACGAAAACAATTAACAAAATTGTATCAGAAACAATTGTCATTTAAGCCTACAGACCTAAGACAAAATAGGTTATTTCAGCATAACTTAAAATGTTTTTCGATTATTTTTTCCTACCAAAAAGACGATCTGAAAATTATTAGTTATATTTTGGTTGTTCTACATTTTGGCATGTGATTTCATATCATAAAAGAATCGGCTGATTGCTTTTAAGGGTCAGTACTGTACAATGCGTGTACAACGTGTGTGCAATCAGTGGAAGGGAAATCTACCAGGTAGAAAATAGATCCATTTTCTATGAAACAATAATAACGTTTACATTGTACTTGTTGGTGTAACCGTGTTGTTAAAATATTTTGAAATCTAATAACAACATTTGATAATATCATTTAACATCATAATAACAGCAATCAAGTTATTTAATATATATATATATATATATATATATATATATATATATATATATATATATATATATATATATATATATATAGTTACGAGTCTATGCTCTTAAAATAAGTAACAGAAAAGAGTGAAGACAACAATCTTTGTAAAATTTAACAAATAATTTATATCACAAGAAAAAAAAAGTGATAAGTGAGAAAAAATAACTTTCGGTGTAATTAAACCCCAAACAATCCATGAATTAAGACACAGGTCCTAGTAATAAAATGATATGAATAAAATACAGGTCAGGTCGCAAGACGTCCAAAATTAAAGGCAATAAAGTGTCTTTTATGGTCTGCGTGGCGCTGATGTGCCAACAATCTCTTGTTACATCACATAAATATTATTTCAGCTTTGGATTGTATATAAATTCCAATGAATTTCTTTATCCAAGAATTTTGTCAGATCACTTTTGTATTTGCACAGAAAAAATTGACTTGAATTCAATAATTTGAAGAAAATCAAATTCAGTCCAAACTGGACACAGCATAATACAACCCAAACTGCTAGATGTGAAAGTGCTACTTTTAGAATCGTCAGTCATAAGAGAATATATTTCACTTCTTTACCTCAATCACTCGATTAGCAATTTCTAAAGCCTTACCATAATGGAAAATAACCTTCTTGAGTCATCTAAGGAGACTTGTTTATTTAAAGCATAATACCCTAAAAAATTCACTCTGGAAGCCCAAAACCAATGACACAAATCAACATGTTAACCTGAATAATAGTTTGATCAATGAGCTCATACTCGTATACATATTGAAGCTATTTTTAGTTGCTCACATAAATGTAATTAGAAAGATATTATCGCGTCAATCAGGTCAAGCATCAACTCAATTTTGGACAAGGTCAAGTCCAGCAAACAGTCTTACATTACAATAAAATGCAATGGAATTAAAAATATAAAACTGACAAACAAACAAACATGTATGTATGTATGTATGTATGTATGTATGTATGTATGTATGTATGTATGTATGTATGTATGTATGTATGTATGTATGTATGTATGTATGTATGTATGTATGTAGGTAGGTAGGTAGGTAGGTAGGTAGGTAGGTAGGTAGGTATCAAAGATATGCCTCGAGTTGAAAATTTTTTTCATTAAAAGGAAACGAGCTTTGCCGAGTTTCTTTTTAATGAATTATATTTATAAACAGTGGTATATCATTGAAATAGATAACATACTATACATATATTATATTTATATCAAATACACAAATTCATATTTGCCCTTTAACGGAGTAAAGATATGATACCGACAACCGTGTATTGACTGAGTGAATGAACTACTCACATCCTTACGAGTGTGTGCGCTACTAAATGTAGTTATGCGCCTTCTCTTGTTGTTCACAATCATATTTGCAAATTGATAAGTTGAATGATTTCTTTTCAACTTTTTATTTTTATTCTTTTGACTTAAGTATGAAAAATTGCTTTTATGAAGAAAAACGAACAAATTATCTTCTTGTATAAACTAAACACCCATCCATACAGATACTTGCATATGGAAATTAGCATAGAATAGAAACTTAGCAAAATGACGAAACGACAAGTAGTAATTAAAACAATTTGATATATGTCAGTTGATCTAAATCATCATTTTGCTTAAATTAACATCACTACTGACCATATAATTCTCTCTCTCTCCCATTCATACTGGCAGCCATGTGTACCCTATCTTCTGCTGAAATAGCGTTTAACCCTGCAACAAGAATAACAACAAATAAACTCCATAGTGTATGTCATACTACTGTGTCATGTTTTTCAAGAAGATACCATTTAAAGTACATAACTATTTGGTGCTCATGAGTGATCTAATACTCTTACTTACAGATCAACCTCGTTTACAATGTTTGTTCGTCCTTGGGCCTTGGGTCGGTGATTCTTTTTGGATTCTCCTCAACCATATATATATATATATATATATATATATATATATATATATATATATATATATATATATATATATATATATATATATATATATATATATATATATATATATATATATACTATATTAAGTGGATACATTAAATGCATTAGAACCCACAAAATGTTCATGTGATCAACTCTCTGCAAAGTATACCAATTTTATATAAGGTCATGTATTGAGTTTTTATGATATCATTGCCCTTATCCACAAGGTATATATGAGTAATCAAAACTGTTCCAACCCTAATTTATTTATTGTTCATAGCTCTGTTTGAGCAGAGGACTTTATCTTTGTCTCCAATGCATGCGATAATATTAACGCAAAGTTAGGACCATTAATTGTATATAGAAGAAAAAAGGACTTTTGCAAATAGAATAGTGAGAAAAGAAGAAATATCATGTCCTACTTTTCTAAAGGTATGGTACATTGGTGTCGCAGTTGTAGTTGTGCCAGACTCACAATCGAAATTGCGCGGGTTTGAATCCTGCCATCAGAACACCCCATATCTGAACAATATACAATTCAGTTCCACAAATATTAGCTCTGATTTGTGACGATCATGTATTCCACGGGTGACCTGCCTCGCGCCTCAGTACTAAATAGCCTATTTGTGTTGATGTGCCGTTAAACACACCAAACCAAACAAAACCAAACCTTTTGTAAAGGTACCTATTTTTTTCTTAAAACTTGAAAGAAACCGTTCTTTTACTTTTTTAAATAGTTTTTGTTTTTACTCCAGTTTGAATAGCAGAAATTATATGATTCACAAGGCATATGTTTTTTTGGGGGGCGGGGATTTTTTGATAATTATTCTTTGCAGAGCTTTTTAGTCTGGTAATTAAGCCATTGCAATCTGTAAATATTCACTTCTTGTTAACCTCTTTGCAAACAACATAAAGTAGTATTCTATGCTCAAAGGTATCGTTGCAGTCATTTGACATATTCTTGACCTGCCTTGTGACCGCGGTTTAATTGTCGCATGCCCAGGGTCACCTCTAACTGCCATTACTAAAGTGACAAAAACTCGAGGCACGTCTAAAATTTCTGTCGAGAGCCGATCCCACAGTATAAAAGAAAAACAAAATACAAAAGCTAAACCATCGATCAATGACGAATCATAGACATGCACGTATAATTAAAGTGGACAGTCTCTTTTTATCGAAGGAAAGTGGACATTTATGGTTTTTCTCAAAGAAGGAATTATTAACTTCTGCCGGTTTGGGTGGCCAGAACCAGGGAGGAAAATATTTATTATAATCAGTGTTGCATATGTCACTCTCTTTCTTTAAATAATATGCTCGAATGAACAGTTTATAAATTATCATTTTAGTTTCGACAATGCTTACATCGCGAATAAATATGACATCTATATGACTTGATTTAAGCAAAAAAATGACATTTATATGACTTAATTTAAGCATAAATATCTCTCTGATGCTAATCTTGAAATTCCCTGAGGCAAGCAATTCCAGGAACGTTTACATGATAAACAAAATATTATTTAGTTGGTAACATTCCTCTGTCGTACAGACGTATTCAATAAAGGCTGACTGTACACACAAAGGTGAATGGTAAAAAATAACATTAAAATATTAGCTAAAGATAAAATAAACAATCACAAAAGGAAAATAAACTGAACATAGAAAGAAAACGTGGCAAAAATAATTAATAAAATATGATAATAGGAGGAAAGGATTCACTTACATCAGTACAATTTATCTACATAAAACTTTATAGTCAGGGTCCAAAAATGCAACCGCTTTATCCTAATTCATTCTAAAGCCAAAGTCCACCCACCTATATGAACCTTTTCGAACAAGTCATTTGTAAATTTGCATTTGCATAAACTAAACTGAAATATGAAACGCAGTTGTTTACAACAGGTCAAACTTTGTGTGTATGGATTATGAAAAATATGAATACCAAGTCTAGAGTATGTTAGTTGTAAAGAACATGAACACTAAGGTATTATGTGTTGATTATGTAAAAGGTGGACACTAAGTCTATTGTGTGTTAATTATCAAGAATATGGACACCAAGTCTAATGTGTGTTAATTATCAAGAATATGGACACTAAGTCTATTGTGTGTTAATTATCAAGAATATGGACACCGAGTCTAGTGTGTGTTAATTATCAAGAATATGGACACCAAGTCTAGTGTGTGTTAATTATCAAGAATATGGACACAAATCTAGTGTGTGTTAATTATCAAGAATATGGACACCAATTCTAGTGTGTATTAGTTACGAAGAATATGGACACCAAGTCTAGTGTGTGTTAATTATTAAGAATATGGACACAAATCTAGTGTGTGTTAATTATCAAGAATATGGACACCAAGTCTAGTGTGTTAATTATCAAGAATATGGACACCTAGTCTAGATTATTGGTTATGCAAAGCATGTACACGATGTCTAGTGTGTGTTGATTATGAAAAACATAGACACCAAGTCTAAAGTGTGTTATGAAAACATGGACAAGAAGTCTAGCGTGTGTTGATTATGAAAAACGTTGACACCAAGTCTTGTGTACGTTGGTCATCAAGAACATGGACCCCAAGTCTATTGTATTGGTTATGGAAAACATGGTCATTAAGTCTGCTATATGTTGATTATTAAAATCATGGACACAAAGTCTAGTGTGTGTTAGTTATGAAAAGCATGGATACGAAATCTAGTGTGTTTTGATCATGAAAAATACGGACACCGTGTTTAGTGTGTATTGATTATGAAAAACATGGACACCAAGCCTAGTGTGTGCTGATTATGAAAAACATGGACACCATGTCTAGTGTGTGCTGATTATGAAAAACAGGGACAACAAGTCTAGTGTGTGCTGATCATAAAAAACATATGGACACCAAGTCTAGTGTGTGCTGATTATGAAAAGCATGGACACCAAGTCTAGTGTGTGTTTGCGAATAAAATGGACACCAAGTCCAGGTGTATTGATTGCACACAAAAAACATGGACATTAAGGCAAACTTGTATTGATTATAAAAACATGGACACCAAGTCTAGTGTGTTCTGATTATGAAAAACGTGGATACCATATTTGGTGTGTATTAATTATGAGAAACATGGACACGACGTCGGGTGTGTGTTGATTATAAATAACATGGACACCAAGGCAACTTGTATTAATGAAGAACAACATGGACGTCAATTGTCATGACAGTTATAGATTGAATCTTTAACTCTCCAAGAAAACGAAATCAATAATGAAACTAAGAATGAAAAAATAATTGTTAGTTTCACATCCACAATGAAATAAAATTGTGCTTAAATTATGTCAAATAGGAAGAACTAGACTCGGACCTGTTCATGTTATATTTGCGAAAGGTGTCAATAGATATAAATATTTAAATTATCATGTTTGCGTTTTTAGAATTTTATAAAAGTAAAAGATTTAGTTTACACCAAGTTCCTTCCATGCATTTCCATTATTTTCTTTTGCCAATTGCGTACGGTAAAATAGAAAACATCATATATTTGCAGTTATGTTGTTTAAAGGGTTTCAGTTTGTGTCATCTTGTCATTCAAAGTAAAAGTAAGATATTGGAAGTCAATATTTTTTGTCCACTAGATCATTTTACAAAACAGCAAAAAAAAAAAATGAAATCGTTCTATTAGTGCAGCTTTTCTTTCCCTGACCTTGCAAAGCAACCGATCAACCCATTTGCAATATGAGAACACAATATGCTAAAAATTCGACTGGAAGGACTCAGATAAAATCTCATAAGCACTTTATGCGAAAAGTGGTCATTTATTTCAACGAGAATCAATATAAATAAGGATGCTACCATAAAGTCACCCACTCTTTCTACACGCAGTATTTTTCGCTAGCCTAAACTTTAACAAAATTTGAAGTGCACAACTGTAATCATAGAGGTTGCCGAGGTACGAATATTCTGGACGTAACATAATCATATATTCAAAATTGTCTTTGAATGAAATGGCCATATATATATATATATATATATATATATATATATATATATATATATATATATTTATATTTTTATATATTTTTTATATTTTATTTTTTATTTGTTTATTTTTTATATATTTTTTATTTTTATTTTTTATTTTATTATTTTTTATATTTTTATATATTTTATATATATATATATATATATATATATATATATATATATATATATATATATATATGAGTATAATTTGCAATGGACGATTCAAATCAAACTGTAAGCATATTCTCTTTTATAACATCCTAATTTCTTTATTATTTTTATTTTTAATATGTTGATCTTAGTCTTGTTTATATTCAGTTGCATCATGAAGATATAAAAATATATTTTAATGGTTATTCCACAACGATTTAGAAGACGCTGATAGTACTGGCAGGGTACCAAGTAGTATTTAAAACAAACACAATTGATTCAATCGCCTGGAGAAGACTTAATTGATGCAAAACTAGTGTTGACAAGAAAGATTCATTTACAAGTCTAAGTAAACAGAAAAACTGTCAAATTATTCTTCATATTTGATATAGTTAAAACCGAAATAAAAGAAAACACAATTACTTTTAAACTTGAATAGATCGCATTAATCTATGCACTAATTATTGCATTAAATTTGAAAAAGCGCTGATTTCAAAAGGAATAGAAAATAGGAAAGACAAGGTGTAAGGAAGATAAAAAAATACCTGTATGCACTTTTGTCTTTAATTACTAAGTCATTCAGCGTTCGAGCTTGATCGATGTAGTTTCATTGTTTATACTGACAACAGCTTTCACTACAGAAATAATATTTTTAGATATTTAGGCTTTTGGAATAAACAGCTAACAAAAGAAATTGTTTATTGCATATGATTCGACTATGATCCGTCATGGTATGCCAAAAATATCGTACACACAGTATATACTTTGCAATATTATGTCACTAAAATAAACATTAGGCCCATAAACAATTTTGTCAATATATGTTTTGTACTTTCCAAGTGTCTTTTGTTATGTGGCGGAAGGGGCTTGGGTAGGTTTAGAAGGTAAAAACATGTGTTTCCTTTTGATTAGTCGTTAAAAGAATCCAAATTTAATCGTTATATTGAATAAAACAAATCACTGACATTTAGAAATATAAAACTAAGAGTAGTATCAAGATTTGCCACTCCTGAAGTAATAAGCAGGCTTAGTCAGGATTAATTAATGGTCGGACAATAGCTAACTGTCCGGCATCTGCAAGAAAAAACTATGCATTCAAGTTATTTGATTATAATGGAGAAAATCAGAAAATGATTAAATAACATTTTCTCATTCAACAGTGACGTGAAAAACATGTAGGTTTCAATGAAAACAGGTAAGAGATAATGGATTACTACAAGAATTAAAGATGGTGAGAACAAGGTTTTGGTGACACATACTTTTTGACAACCTGGGCGATGTTTTTGCACCTTCCGCTTTAATGTAATGCAGATGCATTACGCACCCAGAAAGATGTAAATTGTAAAACACAACCATCACCCTATCTCTGTAACTTATACGAACCTGCTCATGTTCAAGAAAAGCACAGGTGCATATTCGCTGTACTTGTGATGGGTGATTGTACGTAATATGGTTTCCTTCAATAAAATGTTAGGGTAGTAAATAGGGAAGAATTCGACAGACGATAAATACATCATCACACCTAGGATAGATACATTAAGGAGATAAATAGAGTAGTTCAATATACCATTATATGACATGCACACCGAGCAACAATAATCCTGAGCAATTGTTACCTATAATTATTCCATAATAGATTCAGATATGCTCTCTGTACCAAATAATTGATATACAAATAAAAGAAGATGCTAAGATTGCAGTTGTAAAATATGTGCTTGTAAAATACCGGTGAAAAACATAACCATATCCGACTTAAACAACGATCTTGTTACTCGTTGGAGTAATTGCACCATTTCATAAGTTTCATATGGTTTTATTGCCATATATTTGCTGCATTTGCCGTCATTTACAACTGCATAAAGTGGGATAGAATCATCGACAAAGCATCGAATGCAACTGTAAAACTTAAACCAGTCCCTCACATGATTTTCAGAGAAAGAGCTTTGGGGCTGTTTCGATACCCTGCAAATAAAGTGCCGATAGTGATCCAGCTTAGTTATAAAAAAGAACCTAGTGACTGTAGAAAGCCTACTAAATATACTTAATTCTTAAGGTTTTTGTAGATAAACCAGCAATTGATTCTTTGAAGGGCAACAAAGCTCACATAAATTAGTATCATGAGTAAAAACAGTTATATTGATGCTTATTGGATTTAACATGGTTTTGGGGGGTACACATATTTAACGTTGCATGATAAAGCTGTTAATTTGTAACCTGTATCAAGATATTAATAATTCTAAATTGACAAAAAAGCATTTGCTCATAAGATGTATCAGTTTTTCAGTCTCTGTCTATCTTTTTTCTACAATTAAGACAAACATCACATGGCAGTAGTGATAACCATGAGGATCATTTGCATAAGTTGTTAGAGTTAGCAGTTATGTATATGATGCCTGTGTCAATCATGATGACGTATATCCTCAACAAACAAACGTAATTACGACGTTGTCATTTCCCGCTCTTACACTTTCATTTATTTCTGACCAGGTGTATCCTGGCAGTAGTTATGATTAGGCTAAGTCATTTCATGTTGTATCATCAGACACCATGCTATTTTTACCTCTCATTCAACTATTATTCATCATGGATATCTCACGATCTTTTATCACGTAAAGTTCTATATCAGATATATTTACACCTGAATCATGTGCAAGTCAGGAAACGCTAAATATGGAACAACCCAAACTTTGTAATATTCAATACCGACTCTCCAATATCCGTTAAAAGTGTCACGCAGCATTAGCATGGCTTTCCTTGTACAGTAGTCGTGCTCATCTGGAAATGCGGAATGATAAAGTGCTGTGTAACATGTTTTAACGTTCGATAATTTTCGTCTAATACGTTTCAACCGTCAAGAAAGAAATAAAATATAGATGCTGGTCGTAAATCTTTTTAATTAACATTTCAAAGCTTCCTGTATGTACGTATGGGTAAATGATTTTGCCGACAAATTAACTTGGATAGTTTAAAACTGATTTTGAGTGTCCCATTAAATTTTCCATCTCTTAAAGGTTTGCTAATTGTTGCATGGATATCAAACTGTATGGAAGCATAACTGCATGGCTACTTGTCATGTTTTTCTTTTTTCTTATGAACATATCAACTATTAATTCTTTGCTGTACGAAATCTTTTCGAAAATGATTTTATCTTTCCATCTAGATTATTTAAACACGATCTTGACGAAACGATAATTTTAACACGATCTTGACTAAAAGATAACTGCCATAACTGGAGAAGATATAAACGGGATATTTTAATTCACATTTTAATTCGTTTTGTGATGAATGTCTGTCCTTGCATGTTAAGCGAACCTTTGTTGTGAACTAATTTTACATCCAATACACGAATTCTTAGGTACAAATTTGCTGTCAGAGATGTAACACATATTTTGTAAACTAAAAGAATGTTTATTATCATCATTTTTGAACAGCATAGGTCCTGCAATTTTTGGTCTAAGGTCTTTTCATATTATTGTTTTGATAACTAAATAAATAAAAATAAATAAACATGTTTGTCTGTTAACTAAAATGTGTATCCCTGTGGATTGATTTAGCATGCAATCAGAAGCTTGATGAATAAGTTGATTGTTTTATTGTATCTCCTGTTACGTGACAAGGTCTCGTACTCAGTAACAAAGAAAAGAGTGAAAGCCAACAAGCTTTGTCTATTTCAAGAAAACAATTTAGTTTCCTAGACACCAATGTAAAAATTGTAAATAGGACTTACAATCCGCGAATATAATCCAAATATGATTCTAAGAATAATAACAAGTCTTATCACTTAATAGTCCTATAAGAATCCAGGTACGAGTCACGACAACGTATCAATATGGAGGGCGATGACGTCAGATGTCCAATGTATGAATAACAATAATTCCTCACTTGAATCACAGTCTTGGTTTCCGAATAATTCTAGAATTAATTTCCTTGAATATTTTTTCTGAATTTTTAATAAGTCAACTTGTTCAGCGTCTAGGAAAATAAATTATTTAATCCAAAACCCAGACGAAGAATAAAATATTTCGGCAACAAATTTAGAATAAATACATGCATACACTTTGTTCCTTCGAGGTTTTGAATGACTATGACAAATCAATATTAAGAATGCGTATTTATACTTTAAATCTAGAGAGATTTGTCATGTTGTCTCTTATTACGCTAAAATTCACTCGTAGACCAATGTGACTCTACTAAAATAACAATCATAAAAAGTTGTTTGCAAACATTGATCTCGCGGAGAAAGTATATCCATGATGCTGACCAATTATTTTAACTTCCTGTTGATTTGTTACCTAGGGAAGTCGAATTAAATGCCCAACCTCACGTATTACATCTTCGTCTTGAATAAACAAACTTTGTGCTAAAAATATATCTCACTACTAAAAATAAAATCCTAAATCAGAGAAACATATTCATTGCAATTAAATACAATGAAACAAGAACGATATAAA
The DNA here is from genome assembly GCA_016746295.1 of Potamilus streckersoni. NCBI lineage: Eukaryota > Metazoa > Mollusca > Bivalvia > Unionida > Unionidae > Potamilus > Potamilus streckersoni. Next base: position 1,125,399 of record JAEAOA010001643.1, on the reverse strand, counting down.
ATACAATTTTAAATACAATTTTGAACTTTGCACACAAGAAATGTAATCACATATACGTCTCATATACAATCTTAAACCTTACACACAAGCAAAATTTAATCACATATACGTATCACTCCTCATACAATGCCCCTACCAGGATAATATAAGGAGTTCTACTTGGAATCAATTTCGGCATCTAGAACTTCCCAAGTTATTTCGCTATATGTTCGTTTGGCTTTACATGTGGAAATTATAGATATGGTACGCTAAAAGTTACAAAATGGCAGAAGATTATATTTAAAACAGACTCTCTGCTAGCGTTGATTCTGTATAATGTTACGTGACAAGGGCTTGTACTCAGAAATAAAGAAAAGAGTGAAAGCCAACAAGCAATGTAAATTTTAACAAAACAATTTATTTCTCTAGACAACAATGTAAAAATTTGTAAGTAGGACTTACAATCTGTGAATATAATACATATATGATTCTAAGAATAAAATCACAAGTCATATCACTAAATAGTCCTATTAGAATCCAGGTTCGAGTCCCGACGACCTATGAATATGGAGGATGATGACGTCAGATGTAGTACAATATATGAATAACATTAATTCCTGAAGGGACTCCCATACAGCAAATAAAGGTAAATAAATGCCTTCATACTAATCTTTGCTAGTATCAAAGCAATAAGACCGAATCATGTTCTTTAAATATCTGATTGAACAGATTTGGGAAGGCCAAATTGAGTAAAAAAAAAACTTTATTCTAGTGTTTACTATAGTTTTGGAATTAATATTCCTCAAAGGAATTTGCCTCCGGGAATCTTGCTGACGCACATATAATGGTTAACAAATATTGGTTGCCTGATTTGGTCTTAGGTAAGGGACCAACACAATGTACCATAATTCTGCTAAATGGTTTGTCAAAAGCAGAAATTATTTGTAGATGAGCCTTAGGTATCTTCAGATTGGGTTTTCCGACCATTTGACAAGTATAACAAGATCTACAAAATTTGCAAACATAACGTTTGATATTTGGCCAATAGACGTGAGTTAAGACCTTGCTAAATTTTATTTATCCCTAAATGACCAGCCAGAGGATGTTCAATTGCCAAACTATTTCCGATCTGTAAGAGATTGGAACTACAGTCAGATAGTTCACTGATCATTTGTCATTAGCAGGTACCTCGGGAGGTCTCCATTATCTAATAAGAATTCCTTTTTTAATAAAGTAACAGACAGGTACTTCAGTGGCTTCAATTTCACTAACTGCCCACTGAAACTGACATGAGAGCTCATGATCTTTTTCCTGTTCGAAGATAAGTGAATGTCGTTTATCACCCTGATTAGATAAAAGAGAATGAGAATTTAAAAATGGATCACTGTGATCAATACCACTCGACTGATCCAAATTAGAAGTGAAAGTAACCTCATCGAGAGCCTGACAAATACATGTGTCAGCTAAACAAAATGTCTTCCTTATAAAAATTATTCTCAAGAGCTTTCTTTGACATAGATCTGGTAACTGCAGAGGCTGGGCATAACTCAGAGTATTCTTTTTCAATTGGATTAAGTTTCTGATCCAAAGAAGGCTTGTCAGTTACAAGTGGATTAACCACAACCTTGTCTCCAGCTAGGTCATTGCCTAGCAAAGAATCAATGCCCTCAACGGGTAGGCTAGATACTATGCCGATTCTCACATGTTCTGAAACTAAGTGTGATGACAAATAAATAGAATGTAGAGGAACATTAACAACAGACTGAGGTTTATTAGATCAAACAACTGTATTGCTGTCAATACAGGATCGTGACCTTAACCTCTTAGAAATAAGAGCATTTGGGATAGGTCTGTCTTGATTCTGATGCCTATAATTCAATTTGAAACAATCAGAAATGACGTGTCATTTTTTGCTTGCAATAGGTACACTTCGCAAGGGACAAGGATTTCAAATGAAGTCTCTTAGAAGCTTGATTTTTAGAATTTTTACCAGATTGATTTTTACTAATAGTCATATTAGGCTGAAATACCTTCCTAACAGTAGAATTCTGAGTGAATGTTTTGTTTACAACAGGAACTTTATGAGTTAAGAAGTACTCATCGCCACAAAGAGTAGCATTTTCCAAGGTTTCAAACTTATGCTCTTCAAGATGATTCTTAATATCATCAGGGAAAGCAATTTTTGAATTCTCAAGCAACACAAGTTGTTCCAGACTTTCATAATCATGTTCAACTTTCTTGGCTAAGCACCATCTCTTAAATAACTTCCTTTCTCTAGCAAATTCGACATAAGTAAGCCCAGCTTCTTTTTTATAGCTTTTGAATGTTTGCCGATAAGCCTCAGGGACAAACGCATTACCCTTTGATATGCACTTCTTAACCATATCATAATCCGAACTCTGTTGTACTGACAAGGAAGCATATATATATATATATATATATATATATATATATATATATATATATATATATATATATATATATATATATATATATATATATATATATATATATATATATATATATTTCGGGCTGTGCCTAAAAGTACACATTGCAATAATTGAGTCCAATTATTGGCCATTGGCCATTTCAGTCGAATTAGAATTTTCAGCAACTTTTTCAAATTAGATAAAATATTTGTCTACTTCGTTTTCACCATTGGGGAACTAGCCAGATATTTTTTTGGGATGCCAAAGTTTGAATCTGTATGTGAATTGGAATCTTGCTTGACACTTGCCAGTTTAATTTCTTTCATTTTAAGATTAAATTCCCTTTCATCTTTCTTTTTTTGCATCTGACTGTGAATATAATCCAAATATGATTCTAAGAATAAAAACACAAGTCTTATCACTAAATAGTCCTATAAGAATCCAGGTTCGATTCCCGACGACATACGAATATGGAGGGCGATGACGTCTGATGTATTCCAATATATGAATAACAATAATTTTTCACTTCAATCACATTCTTTGTTTCTGAATAATTTTAGGAATAATTTCCTTGAACATCTTTCAGAACTTAATTTAAAAAGTCAACTTGTTGAGTGTCCAGGAAAATAAATTATTGAATTCAGAATCAGACGAAGAATAAAATGCTCTGTCAACAAATTTAAAAACAACACAACATTTCTTCAGGGTTTTGAATGACTGGCCAAACCAATATTAAGAATGCTTATTTACACTCTAAACATCACTTCAAATCTCACGAGATTGGTCTTGTTGTCTCTTATTACACTAATCATGTCACGTCCGCCAGTACAGGCCGACTTAAAAACCAATCATAAAAAATGTTTTTTAACAAACAGTGATTATGTGAAGAAAGTATGTCTGTGATGCTGACCAATCATTTTAACTTCCTGTTGATTTGTTACTCATGTAAGACGAACTAAATGCCTACCCTCACTTATTACAGCTTCGTCTTGAATAAACATACTTTGTGCTAAAAATATATCTTACTACTAAAATTAGAATCATAACTCTGAGTAAAAATATTCATTGCATTTAAATACAAAGAAACAAAAATGAATAAAAAGAATGTTAAACGTTACACGCAAGCAAGTTAACAATACGTAACAATAATTATCTACACTGTTGCATTGTCATGATATATTTTCTGGTGTACTAAAATTTCAAGTATTATTTACATCTTTATTTCTACTTTATATTTCCTTGTGAAGACATCAGTTTTCAAAAGTATGCTGTCCATCAGCATTCCTTATTTTACACTGATATTTGAAATAGTGTTATGATATAACTACCCAGTACATCTGTACCCTTTAGTTTCATGGTGCATATCGTTATTTCAATTTTGTCTTACTGTCATCAATTCCAGGTTTTAAAGTAGACACATTTACTACCAAACTTAGTTTTGAAAAGAATATCAGCAATTTTAATAGGCTTACATTCCAGAGACATGCGTGTGTTTGCTTACCTTTTATACGTGGGGAGTTATAAAGTATGCGAATGTCACGGCCATTAGAACACACCTATTCACAATTTTTCAAATGGTTAATTAATATAAGGTTCGCAGTATGATGCCCACCACTTAAAGTTGCTTTCTTTAAACATTCCTAGGTAAAATGGTGTATGTTTATGTGTCTTGCGCAGCGCGACAAAGTGGCCAGTGATTCATTCCGGAAGATTGGTTTCTGAAAGTATCAAATCCACAAACTTAACCCGAACCCAAAGACAGCATAACTTTGGGAGTTTGAAGCACCTGGGTAGATATCAAATTCTCTAGTTTCGATATAAAATCGCAATAAAAAGACACTGGCATGCAATAATACGTCAAATTGAAAATAAGAACACAAAAGATCAGGTTATCAGGTTACATCAATAGATGGTTGGGTCAAATAGAAATGCTCTTAAGGAGTACGTTTTAAAAGTGTTTTCATACTTACTTTTATAAATTAACGCACCCATGCACAGAAAAATGCCTTCGGTCCTTTCCCATTCTCATATATACAGCAAATTCCCAAATGGACTATTTTCTTTGTTCTTCTGTATTCATTTGCAATTGTTAAAATCTAAAAAAATTATACATTCATGGTTTGGATTTGCAACGTGCATATTGTAATTTTATAACACTAATTGTCGAATTGTCTCTGTTCAATAGAATAGAAATCCGACGCTGGCAACGAACAAGCGCTCACATTAACAATTTCAGTACTCATTTCACGTTTTAGAATTTCTCTCCTAGGTCAAAACTGTATTAGAACTGATATCCACTGATAAAAAATGAAGGTGTTTTCTCCTGAAGTAGAATAAAAAAGTACGTTAGTACAGTTCAAATAGACCCAGTTACTTTATTCAATTTATATGTTACATAAACTTTGATTAGAAGAAGCCCTGAAATATTATGCCAAGAGGTCATATTATAAATTTTTAAGTTTATAAACAACGTTCAGTTTTATACAGGCCTTGCCATATAATGAAAACATCATTCACCAGAACTGGGTATATTCTTTAATTGGTTGTATAAGCTTGGAAAAAGATTATGGAAGCCATGCATCCCTAAAATGGAAACCAAATGAAAATCTATTGCTTCTTCTGTTTTCACTCTCGAGTAGGCATTGAATTTTAAAATGCCGATTCGAATTAGTTATACTATTGTTTCATGCATATTTGTAAGAAAGCAATGATAAATTTCTCATCAGAACCGCTTATCGGCAAAACTACTTTAAGCAGTATTGACAGATTCAAAGATAGTAATGAAAGATCGTATCCTCTTCTCGTACGGTCGTTTTGTGACAAAAAAAAGTCTGCAGCGTTCCAAATATTTGGGACACGTCTGATGTATTGTTCACACGTGACGTTTCGGTTTCATCTCCTGTTTTCGATTCATTCCTAAATTGTGCACAAAGAAAGAAGTTTCTTCAACAACGATATTGAAAATTAATGAACATGTATAGTAAAAAATAAGTTAAAGTCTGATGTACATGGAACAACTTTAGAGGCTTTATTGGAACCGTATTATTATTACTAGAATGCAAGTAGTCTCTTATCATTTGCTGAATATATAAGGTTATATTGTAGCTAGTTATATGAATCTGACTGTAGAGCAGCTGTCCATACTGAATTCATATTTCAAAGTTGAGAACACCATATTCTTTCTTGCGTTCAAAACGTGTAGACACAGTAATGTCCACTGCGAGTGTGGATTTCCTTTCAGCTCTCTTCAGGAAAATGTCTGAAGTAGAGTTATGTCATTCGAAACCTAACTGTAGGCGACCTAGGGTGGTTTACTGTCATATAAGCGGTGAGTCAAGGCTTAATTTTAACAGGGAAACATGCGTGTTTTTTTAATGCAGATGAAATGGGAATAAAATGTTTTGGACACACCACAGAAGCCACTTCAACACAACAGCTCCTATCCCCTTCAGTCGTGTTTCACGACCAACATGACGGTTCATCGAACCTAATCTATATCCAGGCCTACGCGAGGACGATCTGAGGAAACTTTTAACCTAAACGAAATGTACTTTAATCAAGCTTTGGTACAAATGTTCGTGAAGGTAATGACATCATTTTAAGAGACTATACACGTTTGCATAACTGCAATCGTCTTGTGAAAAACCGACAAAGCTAACTCTAAAATGTGAACTCAATTTCAATCTTACGTGCATGTTATAAAATGTATGAGACATTAAACTTGAGTCTCCAGATATTTGCACCGTATAGAATATAAAAACATTGCCAATGGTAAGGAGGAAGGGATTCTTAAAAAAATACCGATAGTTTTTTGTAGTAATTCAGAGAGTTTATGTTATAAGAGTTTGAACTAACTGCAAGCTTTAAATCATTTATATGTTATGTATAGCAATACAAACAACCTTAAATTCTTTATAAAAGAGGTCGTTATAATCAATGCCGTTTCGGAACATAAAATTTATTTTATTATCGTTTGCAATGATTCATATATTTTCCTATTTTCATTTGTTTATAATAATTTTACACAAAATATTACCTTTACGTGCGACACAAATACCACTAATGTATACTAAACCTGCATGTAGAACTAATGCGCATAATATAAATTATTTAAACTACAATAATAATTTCGTAAGACCTTTCATAGGCAGTGAGATACAAACAACCTAAGCCGAAGGTGATTACAAAGAAATAGTAAATATTATTTTAACAAGAGTAACATTAAACAACACATCATAGACTTGCCATGATAAAAATATTATTAAGCTTCTTGTTTGTAAAAACCTCTTTAGTTGTGTTGAATATTCAGATTAAACAATAACCCAGTAACCGTTTGGCACGTGCACAATTTCACTTTCGCCAAAGGACGTTGCAAGCAATACCAACTGAAACAATCTATTTCGCGGATCTATTACGTCAGCCGGCGTTTGGACATTTATCACCTAGAACGTCCTAGACGTATGGGTGCCATGTAGTCAACCAGGAAGGCTCCCCTACACATTCAGTTTACTCAACATAGAGAACTATATTTTACCTTTTGAAACCTAAATCAACTATTATTTCTTATCTTGAAAAGCTAGGCATTCGCAAAGTTTAGATATTGGATCTGGAATATAAGTTAAGTTAACTAGCTGAATATTTTAATTCCTCTCTTTCCTGAATTTTACCTTTGACATATAATCATGGCATCAAGGCATTTTTTTCTTGGTCTAAATGCCAGAGTTTGGTAACGGTAAATGGTGAACCACGAACCATAGTGCAGAAATGAAAAATGAAAGTGACGACGGATATACGTACGTACATGATACATGATGCGTACTACCATAATACAAGCTTATAAAGTTCAGAAAAAGGCATTTTATGAGTACCGTCGATTATTCCAAAAAGGGAGAGACACGTGCTGATTTAACAATTTTACTGATTTGCTATTAGAATTTTAATAGCCATTATGACATTTGAGTACAAAGTTTCGTGCCTCTGCAAGATAATCGTTTTTCCAGTTTTCATCAAGGATATAAATATCGCTGTGTGCTTGTTTGCAACAATAAAACAGATTTACAAAGGAGCAAAATGAGGGAGATTTAAATCAGAAAACCAGTTCAGGAATAATGTATTAATAACTGATAAACATCAGTAACTCTATATTGCAATCCAAGTCTATGAATTTAAATATTTAAATTTTTGTTTTGATCGTCTGGCAAGATAAAATAAATCAGTCTAATTTTGCATAAAAACAGATCATATATCAATATATATATATATATATATATATATATATATATATATATATATATATATATATATATATATATATATATATACACTCTATCAATGATTTACCACGATATTTATACATTTTTCATTATAGAAAACAATGCTTTCCGAGTTCCCTTTTAATGAAAAATTTATTCAAGTGGTATGTCATTGATACAGCGTATGTAACCTACATATATTTTATATCACATACAAATACAAAATACAATTACGCAAATTTGCCCTTTTAACTGAGTTAAGATTTACTACAGGCAGCTAAATATTGAAAGAATGAATGTTCTTATTCATAGATGAAGGCCATAAACAGATTGGTTTTGCGTTGAATCTATTTTCCACTTTTATTCGTTTTGCAAGCTTACAACTTTACCTGGGGTGAATCAGTTTTCTCAAAGTAAAGTGATTTCCAAATTACATGAGGCGAAAAGCCACAAAAAGCATTGCATACATGAACATTTGACCATAACTATTATTCACTCCTATGGATTTAAGATTGATACACTTGGAACTGAGACACAGATTATTTGGATTTTGTCATTGGTGTGCATATTCTCCACTATCATCTCAGGCCATAGGGGTAAGTGTCAAAGTTTTTTTTTATATGATTTACGAAACCTTTTATCGGTTTTATGCTATGCCTGGTGATGAAGCTTTGTTACATTGCGTGCTTCCTTATTACCATTTTTGCTCAGAACCATCGTTACAAATAGTTTGGTTTCGTTGTAGTTTATTGGACATTATGGACGTTTTTGGACATTATGGGAGCTTATTAGACATTTTTTGGGGCAGAGGATGTTTAATTAGGGCTGACGATTCAGTATCCAATAAGAGCTGACTGTAGCTCTCCAAGGTTGGATGTAGCTATCTGTAATGCTGCATGCCATCTGCGTTTATATGTATGTGGATGAATACATATAATTCATCCGTGACGAATATGATCTTGGACCTATAATAAAGGTATCTAGTAAAACTGCAGAGTGCCAGGTTGTGTATTGAATAAATTGTAGAGTAACAGATTAAGATAAATGCCAAGAGCAGAAAGTCGGCGTCTGCACTACTTTTGTGGATCTCACTAAGGCTTTTGACACTGGGAGTCGTGAAGGTTTGTCGAGGATCATGCTAAAGTTCGGACGATCTCAGAAGTTCTTAACAATGGCAGACTATTCCACGATGGCATGATCGCTATAGTACAGGATAGAGAAGAGTTATCCCTGTTCTTCCCAGTGACATATGGTGTCAAATGGGCTGTGTTCTTGCTCCGACCGTGTTCAGCATTATGTTCACAGCGATGCTGACCAACGATTTCGTGAGGGTGACATTGGCATCGATATCCCGTTTAGGACAGATGGGAACATCTTCAACCTGAGAAGACTGCGGGCTAAGACTAAAGTCCAGGAAAATATCATCCGGGACCTCCTCTTTGCTGATGACTGTGCCTTAAATGCTTGTACTCAGTCTGACATGCAAGAAAGTATGGGTCGCTTCTCTAAAGTCTCACAGGCTTCAGACTCACAATAAGTACGACGAAGACGGAAATCAATTACCAGCCTGCACCCTCAATCCCCTACACTGAACCAATCATTACTGTCAATGGCCAAAAGCTCGCCGTTGCTGACAAGTTCATATAACTTGGCAGCACCTTGTCACAGTCTCCATCGATGAAGAGGTCAAACTTAGGATTGCTTGCGTAAGTGCAACCTTCAGCAGACTCCACAGCTCTGTGTGGAATAGAAGAGGATTCAGCCTGAAAACCGAGCTCAACGTGTACCGAACAGTAATACCGACTTCCCTCTTGTACGCCTGTGAGACATGGAAGGTGTACATTCATCATAAAAGGCAGCTAAACTCCTTCCACATGACTGTCTCAGAAAACTGTTCCACATCAAATGGCACGAGAAGATTCCTGACACTGAAGTCCTACAGAGAGTTGAGATGTCAAGTGTCCATACCATGCTCAGAAGATCACAGCTCCGCTGGGCTGGCCATGTCTGCCGTATGCCTGATGAGCGCATCTGGAAGGGACTGGTTTAAGTGGAACTAACTGAAGGCAGCGTTCCAGAGGAGACCAAAAGAAGCTGTACAAGGACATGTTCAATGCCTCAATGAAGTCATACGGCATTGATCCAGGCAGCTGGGAGCAGCTTGCCGAAGACAGCGATGACTGCTGCAAACAGAGCAATTCTGTTTGAAGAGCAACTGATCATTGAGGACAAACAAAAACGCCGGCAGAGGAAGAGCATAGACAGCACCATCCCTCAATCGATCCAGGCCCCGGCAATTCCTCGCAATCATTGCCCTATATACTCAAGTGCGCGAATTGGCCTCACGAGCCATCTGTCCACTCACAGACTAGTCCAGACATGAAGTCATGGTCGTCTTCGAGAACGAAGGACGAACAACACAAGAGTAACAGATTGTAAAGTGAATGTCTATTCCAGTCTACATTGATATGTTTGTGTATTTATTTGAACACAATATTGTTTAGTCGAAACAATACCAATAACATTATATAGGTATTGTTCATTTTTCGTTTGTTGTTTCTCAAAAGCTTAATGTGTTACAAGAGAATACGTGAATCTCATTTTGCATAGTACAAGTTATATTTATACCCTTCATTTTAGGCTAGAGGCCAATAAAACGTATTCTTTAAAATATTTTCCCTCTTTCTCTTTCATTTCGTGACTTTGTGTAGAGTGCTTTGGATAAAATTTGTGATAGGAGTTTGAGAAACAGGGTATTTGTTTTGTATTCACACACACGCACACATACACACACATACTTACATACATACATACATACGTACATGCATGCATGCATGCATACATACATACATACATACATACATACATACATACATACATACATACATACATACATACATACCAATCATTCATCACCTTGTGTTTGTGTTATTCATTTAATCCAAACGGAGAAAACCCACTCGGTTTCAGTTCTACTATTCTACTCAGGTCCCCGAGTGTGTCCGCTACAAACTGTAGTTCTCTGTCTTTGTAGCATTTCACAAACACCTTTGCATATTGATAAGTTTTCTTGGTTTGAAAAGTGCATAACGTAGTTGTTACGAAACTAGTAACCAACTAGCCTAAGCGCTTTCGATTCTTAATGAGTCTTTTTCAAAGGCAAATACAAAACATATATACGACAAACAAATAAACACAAAAACGTTGTGTTTGAAACATGGCTGTCTCCATATGTGTTAAAACTATAAATACAACCAGCTTGTATAGACTAGTTGCGGAAACTGAAAACGTTGTATAATTCCTTAAAAGTCTACAAGCCAAAGCGACATCTATTTTTCCTTTTTGTACATTTATGTAAGGCAGATTATATCCCGGATATTTGATTCTATACCGGTTATTCTTATAGTAAAAATTGAAGGATAATAAGAAGATTTAGAAAATGTTAAATTCTACTAGAGCATAGTTTTCATTTTCTAGAAGACTAGAAAATAAAAACTATGCACTAGTTTATGTTTATTTGTTTGTCGTATATATGTTTTGTATTTTATTTGCCTATGAAAAAGACTTATTAAGAGTCGAAAGCGCTTAGGCTAGTTAGTTACTAGTTTCGTACTGTTCGTCGTCAGTTTATTGCATCTATTTTAATCAATCCCTGACACACGTGATCCCTTGGTGGATCCAGTACGCTTGAAAAGGTTGTTATTCGCCATATGATTTGTTTTCTTTATATATATATATATATATATATATATATATATATATATATATATATATATATATATATATATATATATATATATATATATATATATATATATATATATCTGTGTGTGTGTGTGTGTGTGCAATAAAAAGACGACGAACAGTGCGAAACTAGTAACTAACTAGCCTGAGCGCAATCGACTTTTAATGAGTCTTTTTCAACGCCAAATACAAAACGGATACAAAACAATCAAATAAACATGAAAACGTTGTTTGGAAAACTGTACATGGCTATCTCGACATGTGTTAAACCTATAGATACATTATCTCAACCAGCCTGTATAAACTTATTGTGAATACTGAAAAATGTTTACAATTCCCTAAAAGTATACGAACCAAAGCGACATCTATTACTTTGTGTACATTTATGTAAAGCAGATTATATACCAGATATTTGATTCTATATCGGATATTTTATTTTTATAATACTATCTAAAGGATACTAAGAAGATTTCGAAAAAGTTTGGAAATAAACTGTGACTTCTACAAAGACTAATTCTAATAGTGCATAGTTTTCCTTTTCTAGTCTTCATGGTTTAGACCGCTTGGTTTCAATGTTTTTAGGCGAAGTATCCAGTAATATTCCTTTTCCTTCCTGATTTCAGAACATCAGCTATGGTTGTTAGCAATAGTGATAAGTGTTATATCACTGAAAGTGTGGCCAGGGGAGGAGAAGTGTTCTGCGACCGAGCTTCTGTACATATTTGTCATCCAATCAGATCTATCAAGTTTATCCTTTTGTGTAGCTTTTCAGTTTCTCCGACGTACCGATCTTATATGTTATGAGATAGATAACATTTTGAAGCTCAAAGACATCCTAGTCAGGGCAGAGCTAAGCCAATGACTAGTCAAAACCAACCGTGTCAATATGGACCCTGTGGCGATAAAAGATGCAAAACCTGTCAACATATGATAGAGACCAGGGGATTCAGTAGCACAGTGACTAAACAAACTAAACACACATGGTCCAAACAAAACGTGCAAAACAGTTAATGTTATTTATCATATCACATGTAAGATCTGCAGCGTTCAGTACGTCGGAGAAACTGAAAAGCTATTAGTTTCTTCTGTTTGAAATGAGACTTCCAGGTCTAAGAGTTAATCACCATATCGATACTTTATATACTACTTCGTCTTGCGACGTGGTTGAGGACGTTTGTAAAGTATTTAAATAGAACCGTTCCAACGACACAGCCCTGTTTTATCCCGTTTGTTATCCAGAGGGTTAAGATGAGCCGCCATTTGAAAGGACATGTCCTTGCATGCTGTCATGAAAGAGACGGAAGATATTGACGAATATGTGCGGTCAGCCACACCTTGCTAGTACGGATCTGGGGGCGTTACTATTGGCTTTATCGAAGGCCTTAGTGAGGTAAACGAACCTTTCCTCAATACATTCCTCTTGGACCTGTCCAACAGTGGATATAATGTCCACCGTTCCACGTACTGGATGGAAACCGCACTGGCTTCAGGTCGG
>JAEAOA010001643.1:1062500-1107500 GCA_016746295.1 Potamilus streckersoni | reverse complement strand
ACACCTGGCAAGTTTTCTCTTATACCTGTGTTGGTCTTGGCGAGAATCGTACTCACGCGGACAGAGGTGAAATATGTAAATAATTTGTCAAGCAAGCACCTTAGAGCATTCGGTCCCTTTTGGCCTTGTGGAGGATGTTGGTACAGAATGGACGATTAAGTAAGCTATTTCATGTATGCTTTTGTTGCCTTTTAGGACTATCCGAGTTGAGGTACTGGATCATTCCTTTGGATACAGCAGTGGTCTTAAAAACATTACGTTAAACAATAAATTAATCCCCATTTAGATATACGTATCGCTAATATTCGCTATCTCGTGTAAGTACGAACCCATAAAATAACTAACTGCGCATGATTATATTTGTCATAATTTTGTAATAAAACTAATGTTGTTTGAAATCCGATCCGGAAGTATGCAATATTAGAATATCACATCATTGTGATAGTTTCAAATATCATTGACATAAACAAACCAGAACCTATCTGAGAATGAAAATGTCACCGACTTAGTTACGAAATGATCATACTCTTGGTTTTTATAGATCATCTACACCTGGCACTGATAATCTGATATCAAATTACCCAGGTACGTTACCTATATATCATACGGTAAATTTAGGCAACATATATGTATTTAATAGCCCGATTCGCCAGAGTAACAGAGGTAATGCAACCCTTTTATCGGAGAATAAATCTAGAGCAGGTCCAGATATATCAGTGTGCGGTGTTGAATTGTACATATTGTTGACAATTTTAAGAGAAGTATTCTCACTTGCACGCACATTATACGTAGCGGGATGAACGAGTGGTATAAAAGACACAAAGCAGGAACTGTATGTAACTTATTCTCACACAGAAAACTGCTAGGATAGGCATCTTGCTTACTGTGTGTAACTTATTCTCACACTGAAAACTGCTAGGATAGGCATCTTACTTATAATTCAAAAAATACAATGCACAATGTTGCATAAATAAAACAAAAATAAACTTAATAGTTATTTTCTTCAAGCACAGTAATAAATACACATCTAATGATTGTCTATGCGTGTACCTCCAAAGTATTTTACTTTTGCTTAGTAAATAAGTTTTTTTTTGTATTAAAATGAGTCATAACAATTCAAAAACAAATTACAGGAATCCAAACATTGGTTTTCATTTTTATTGCACTGGCCTATTGATCGTATACCCTAAGACAGAATAATTCCGTGGAAATTGTTTTGAAGAAAATACCCTGCCACCTATAATATTCAAATAATTACATTAGAACTGTTTGAAAACTCTCGAATATTTTAGTAGTTTTCACATTTAACATCAAGAGGTGATTGTTGTTCAAGAAATTTTACAGCCAAAATATGTTTTAATTAGACGGTAGCTGTCACATTATGCAGGAAGATATTGGAGCATATTTACAGAATGTCTTTAAATGTAAGAAAATTGTATAAGGTTTGTCGTTAAGTGTAAGAAACATTTATAAGGTTTGTCGTTAAGTGTAAGAAACATTTATAAGGTTTGTCGTTAAGTGTAAGAAACATTTATAAGGTTTAGTCATGTGTAAGAAAATTGTATAAAGTTTGTTGTTAAGTGTAAGAACATTGTATAAGGTTTTGTATACATTTAGTCCCCTGGCACGTGTAAATCTACAATATCTCATGTAATATATGTGTGCTATGGAGATTTTCCATTAATCATAATAACGGCAAATGTCTACTCTATATCCTTGAGATGAAACATCTTGCTACTTGATTTAACATATAACGTTCAACGCTAGAGTGGTAACGGATTGATCAAGTCATTTCGATTTACGCGGTAAAATACATATCTTTCAGCAGCGAATATTCATAAATATAAGAGTTTTTATGAACAAGTTTTGAAAGGATAAAGTTAAGATCATGACATAGTCGCAAGGGTGGCCTTGAATCATACATATGCTTAAATAATTTGTATAGAGTTCATATGAACATTTTAAAATGGATAATAATTGGCATGCATACTTGCACGTAGCGTATCTATAAGGTTGCACTTATACGTCATTTATATAAGTAAATACGGCTTTATGAATGCTTTTACTTCTACTATTCAAAGACAAATAATGATACAAACTTTGACAATTGTAGAAACTTTATAATTATTTTGGAACCTTTAGTATCAATGTAATATTCATTATGCTTTTGGCCAAGTAACGTGCACATGTATCGACCAGAACTTGTCCAAATAAAATTATTAGTTCAGGGCAGACTTTCACATTAGAATGCAGCCACTAGCAAAATAGATTTACAAACTTCCTAGAATTAGCGCAAAGTAACAGAATAAAGAAAGTTAAAGAGACAAGGATAATAGTTGACGAAAAGTAATAATAAAACAGAGATCGCAGTCCAGAATTACAATTATTCTCCTTTGATAAAAGAAACTGGTCACATATCAAGGAAGTCTCTTAAACATACAATACATATTAATGCTTGAGGCATACAGTTTGCTTGAGGTTACTTAATGAATCATCAGTAAACATTAGGAATCATCAGTACACATTACCTTAAAGCAATAAGTCAATCACTTTCGACCATACATATTTTATTATCAAGCATGCTTTAAAATGTGAGTCCAATTTCCTATCAAAGAACAAAATAAAACATCACATATTGGGTACATATGTTGCATATAGTGAAATTTGGTACAGTTGTAAAATGATACGTTTTAAAATGTCAGGAGTGGAATTACATCTGCACGTGCTAGTGTTTGAAATTTGTTACTGAAATTGAACTGTTTCGGTGCAATCATTTCATATCTGATTGATCAGTGACGGATATTAAACTTACGTTTGATTTTGTAATGTTATTTAACATTATGTTGAAAGCCATTTTTCCATTTCGTTTGTATCCGATTAATACGAGCTTAATTTCATAACATTATTTCTAAAGTGAGATGAGGTGTTGCTTACCTGTAAAACGCATAGTTTGCATATATAACTGATTCTTATCACTTTCTTTCGAGTAATTGCGTTTGTGTAACTTTTATTCCCTGAAAGAACTATAGCTGGCTAAGTGATAATCTTGAAATTTACGGCGATAGTGATAATGTGATTCTACTATTACCATTGCTGTGTCAATAAATATGAGGTTTTGCTCAGAGGTTATTTTAACTGAGAGTTTTTATTTTTCATTCACCTTTAATGACATAATGTCTTGGTGAAAAACACGTATCAAACCCCAATGTTTTGCAGAACTTCAAGATCTTTGCCCATCAGTAGTGTATTCACAATGTGATTTATTCTAATTCGCATATTTGTGAGTTATCTCAATGCGCTAATTTATAACCTAATAAATATATTTTCAGTCAACTTTCATGTAGTTTTTATATTTCTTGATAAAAATATCGCTTTATAAAATATTTTGCAATACGGCTTGGATTTTGTACACCACTTGCCTGTGACTGTTTCGTGTCTTACAATCCGTTTATGTTCTACACGTAACATGTATATCACAACTGTGTCCAATTTATGATTGTGATTTACAGTTTCAAAGCAGATTGCATCTATGGAATCATGAGAGTATTCATACAGAAACTAGTTGATGCATCAAAGACTCAAAACATAAAGTTGAAATCAAGAGTTTGATTTTTCTGTCGACGTTTTGCAGCCAATCGCCCCCACCCTATTCTTACAAGACATCATTGGGGCATAAATACAATATCATTGTCGACGTAACCATCTGTGAATATTGTGAGGTGGCAAAACCTTATGATACGTTTTGGTGTGGTAAAATATGAGGTTATACCTTTCAAGATGTAGAATTACATACGCTTTCAGGGAGATAAAATTGCATCAATACAAAAGGAAGAAATATGTCTCCAAGCTGTGTTTGATGAAACTGAACAGACATCAAAATCCCTACGCGTGATTTCGTCACGTGTTCAGTTATATGATGATTTATTGCAGCGGAAGGGCATGTTCTGATTGAATATCACCATTAAACTGTGTCCAAACTCAGCTGTCATGGTGATTTGCATTAAGATCTATACGTAGATAGTTTAAAATACAGTAAGACATTAAAGCAGCAGAATAATCACAAGTCATATTGAATGTCTAAACTGCGCATAGTTTTTCTGTAAATAAGTATGGTGTGCTTGGGTAACAAATATTTCTTATTCTGAGCACAATGTCATTGTGGTTATTTCGGCCATAACGTCGAAAACCTTGTTTGACAGTAGTTAAAAACCTCGTTCTAATTTTGAGAACCAATAAACCTCTGAGGCGGAAATAACCAAAAACACAGATGGCAAAACATGCGGAGCATTTATGACCAATGCTTTTGTTCGGATTCCAACTCTGGTTGTCAGGCTGTTCACATTCAGAAACTTATGAGGACATGTTCATGGTGTTTAGACGAGAGTTGCAACCAGGTCGATCAGCAGACGATCTTATAGATTCAGATTTTGGGTCCCTTTCACTAAAAATAATCCAGCTCATGACATTTGACACGCAGAAGTAAACTACCATCTGGCCAGGGAATTATGTTACCGGATTAAATCAAGACTGACCGGTAATTACATTTTTGTCTTGTTAAAGCCAATCCCTTCATTGCCCCCAACAAACTCGCCCCATTGCTTGTACGTGGGGTTTCCTACCAGCTAATTATAGAGCTTCTTTGGAAATGCAGCATTCTGGAACCATTCTGTTTCAGTTCCTAAACGGCGGATAACCACTAATTTCACCGGAGTAAATCTACAGTAACAATCCCACTACCTAAGACCACTCACAGAATGTATAAGGGTGCCATAAAGATGGCTCAAGACTTGTTACATATGAGAATAATACCACTATTATCCAGCTAACATTTTGCAAATAACTAAATCGATCGACTTCGTCATTCAGGAAAATGTAAAAGGACATCTTAACAGATGCCTTGAAGGTAAATCGTAATGGACGTAAACAAATCCCACTCACGTTAATGAATGCACAATAACTAGTTACGATATAACTGCAAACTATTTTTGTTAGGAATATTTCGGTAGTAATGTGGCTCTTCTTGGCCCAGATCATATAAAACTGATAATCTTTAATCATTTCTACCTTTAGATTTTAATGTGTCTTTACATCAATTTATCATACCGTCTATACCCGCTTATAAGTCTAGCACATCTGCAAAATTCACAGATTCATACATGCCGTTGTATAATGCATATACCCTTAACTTTGTTTCATAAATAACCATTGATTTTCCACGTCTTAATTTTACAAGAAAATACAACAGCGAATACATAGATATCAATAATTTTTTTCAATATTTATTTAAACGTAATTGCCTCTTATAGCCAGCAAATTCGGAGTAATTCATCTGAAACGCAACTCTGGCACTGAACGGGTTCAAACTCTCGTGACAACGGACAGGTATTTCAGTGATGACAGACTGCTTACTGTGCGATTTATTACCATTCCTTAGAATGTTTCCTTCTCTTAAGATATAAATAGGGTTGATGGGGAAAGAATCATTGCTATAAAATTACATACTTGGAACAAAACGGCACATTTCCCTTTCCGATTCATGAAATTACTTGTTTGGGAAGTGTCCTATTGTTCAAAAGAAAGGAGATAAAATTGTAAGCTATCGAATTATTTAAATGAAGTTATATTTGAAAAACTAAACAAGGAGTAGGAAGTTATTGTAAATAATTTGTACAATACTGTAGTATGACTCGCTTCTTGAGCAAAGACATATTATAAGATTTGCTTTATAAACTTCTATTTACACTTCGTTTCATTTGTCCAATCTACGATCATCACGTGTTTGCTAGATTTATGCATAAAGGGTAAAAATAAAATAAAAATCAAAAACAAGAACAATGTCTTAATTTGCAGAGATTAAGAAACAGAGAGGCTGAGGGAAAGAAGAGAAAACCAGTTTATTTGTATTGTTTCACCTACCATACACACTATATTATAAAATACAATATAATTTTATTATCTGTAATAATTAATGCAAACAATGATCAAAAACGATAATGATAAACATATCGATATTTCTTAACAACGTTTATTTGCTATTCATATATCTAAAAATTTATAATAGTCACATGCTAACTATAGAAACTCTGCCAAGCTAGCGTTCCACACAGTCAAAACGCGGCCTTTTAATCCCATGCGATTACATTGAACCAAGAGGTAATTCAGACATTTAAAGTTATTTATAGCTGATATAAGTCATTATTATGTTTTACTTACCATTGCTATTGACAATAAAATTGCTTTTATCCTTTCCCTTTGTTGGTCAGTAGGTTTGCCAGGACTAATAAAATAGGTTTAGACACGTTGTCGCATGCCATGGACATAATACCTCTACACTCGAGTCACCTATGACATGAAACAATCAGAGAGAGAGAGAGAGAGAGAGAGAGAGAGAGAGAGAGAGAGAGAGAGAGAGAGAGAGAGAGAGAGAGAGAGAGAGAGAGAGAGAGAGAGATACATTGGGGTAAAACTTATACGCTGGCTGACCAACCATGCACAAAGCGCATTATGGAGATGTTGAGTATTGCATTTAGGTTCCTTATATCGTTAAACTGATCTTTTCTCGGCTTTGCCATCAAACAAACGCACACACACACAAACACACACACACACACACAGAAACAAACAAACACAGAGAGAGTATTCGATAAATTGAGGTAAAACTGCCGGGTACAACCAGTACATACAGGAAGAAAAAGAGAAATGGATAGAAACCTTCATGACATTTAATATTTAACTGTGATCTGTTTTAGAATCTTAGTATTGATAGCATTAATAATAAAAAACCATGAAAGATAAACTCAATAATCAAGCAGATTGCAGAATGTATATGCCAAGAATTATTCCTTTCGTTCCCACTCGTCTACTACGCTAATTACGACTTCGTATCATTCGTGCCGTGAAAAGAATGAAGAAAAAATATCTCTTTATATAAAATACAGAAAACCTTTTACACACACTGCCGAACTGACAAAAGCTAATACTTTGTATCTGTTCTTAACAATTATATTACATGTATATATTTGGTGATTCTTCATGGCTAATACACCAGTATATAGCTTACATTTTATGCCAATATATATTTGTCTCTTTTACAATTCAGACACTGCCAAATTTAAACACCGATAATCAAAAATTGGTATACTAGTAAACAAGTATTCCCTGCACTAGTGTAGTCCGCAAAGTATCAAACTGAATTTCCAGCTATTAGATCATCTCAAGAAAAAATGCTACATCCCGCGAAAATAATCGCTATGTAGTATATTATAGAGCGAACTGGTTGCACAGGTTACATTCTTTAAATATAAATCATTTTTAATTTTTAATCGGTACTGGTATAACGTAATTTGAACAAAAAATATAGCATTAATTCTGTTACCCCCAAAACAGTACCGTAAACTTAAAGTGGTAATCATGGTAGAGAATAATACGAAGCATGTCAAAAAGCATGGCGCTTTGGAAAATCTGATTTTGATTATAAACAAGAGTCGTATGAAAGCAACTAAATGAAGCAAGACCGGAGGTGAAATGCATGCCCTAAAGACAATTTGCATTTAATCTCACCGCTCCTATGGTAGGTCTTTGTTTGACAAGAAAAATCACTTCAACACCTTGAGGCATATCCAGATGTCCTGATGTCCTGATAAAGTTTCCGAAAGCCATGATGATTATCGTTGGGTAATCATATATGTGTTTCGCTAGATTAAAATTATATTCAAATCAGCGCCTATGAATCAACGATTATATCACGAAATGAACAGGGATATCGCTGATATTCATGTTTATATAATTATGCATAATTAGATAGCTTTGAAGCAAATATCTTTCTCATATAGGCGTCATCCCCGGCCGGAAAGTAAAGTTCTTTTCCTGAAAACGCCTGCTTGATTGAAAAATTATATCGTCACGTGTCGCAGAAAGAATATTAAAGATTAGGCCAAACTGTGTGGAAATATGGAATACATATGCATTAATAAAATACAACGTCACTAATACCCGGTCCAAAATGTCATAGTCGGCAAAATGTTGTCTAACAAGTTCATTGCGACCATGAGTCTCTTTAAAATTCCGATCTGAAGAGGATGTGTGTTTGTTGTCGCTGTCTAATCTGCAGATAAGATCTAGCCGGTGAATGGCAAAATCTGACATTTGTATCATTTTTCATGTGTGTGTGTATGTATGTATGTATGTATGTATGTATGTATGTATGTATGTATGTATGTATGTATGTATGTATGTATGTATGTATGTATGTATGTATGTATGTATGTATGTATGTATGTTTGTATGTATGTATGTATGTATGTATGTATGTATGTATGTATGTATGTATGTATGTATGTATGTATGTATGTATGTATGTATGTATGTATGTATGTATGTATGTATGTATGTATGTATGCATGTATGTATGAATATATGTGTGCGTGTGTGTGCATGTGTGTAAGGGTGTAATATATTTGCCGATTTTTGTTACTGAACATTTTCTCGGAGCCAGAGTGTGACGTAACCATAAATATTGGCGTATGGGCTAGTCTCCCCATAAATTGATAGGTTGCGAATGCTAATATCCTGTTTAGAGGTATGATTAGATTTTACTTAGGACTCGCTAAGATAATGGTCCGATAGGTATGTTAACGTAGGGTCAAGTAGAGAAGGTTGCAAGGGTGCGACAAGCAAAAGACATATTTTGAGAAATATTGGGTCATTTGAAATCAGTGTCATAAAACTATATTTTCCAGAATAGTCATTAATAAAGGCGGACTAGAAAGAAATTTTCTGACTTAGATGACAGAGGTAAAATCTTGGCGGATAGAGACAGTTAATCATGATTGTCTACAAATTGCCGGGAGAAAAGGTGTTTTCCAAGCAATGTAGTTAAAACAAATCATGATTTCCATTAATTCATTTCTGTAATTAAGCTGAGAATTCTCCTAACCATGGAAAATTGGTGAGTATCGACCGACATCGTTCAACGAGTAATGTATAGCTAAGAGTGGAACGTAATAGTTATCAAAGTGGTCAAGTTATATCATGGTAATAGTTCAGAATTCGAGAGGCCGCTAGAAAGACGCTAATGTTTGATGATTGGGTTGTGTGTTTCAGTAGTCTGTTGCAAACTGACCATATTAGCTTAGTTCTGTTGAATAACCATAAGATGATATCTGACATAAAAGTATTGGGCATATCCTTCGATCCCAGAATGTAAAACACCCAAGAAATATTTGCGTTTGGTATAAAATTTTATTTGAAGAAAAGCTAGATCCATACCTCTGCTACCAGTGAAGGAGAGCAGACTGCATCAAGTCACGATTGATGACCAGAGGAGGTAGAGAGAGAGAGAGAGAGAGAGAGAGAGAGAGAGAGAGAGAGAGAGAGAGAGAGAGAGAGAGAGAGAGAGAGAGAGAGAGAGAGAGAGAGAGAGAGAGAGAGAGAGATGTTTGACCTAGCAATGGTCCGATATGACCTAGGAAGTGTCCAATAGTTTTCTCTCTTTATTCTTCTTCACGAAATCCCCCACACTCCCTTGTCATAAGATTTCCTTTTCATAACCTTACATGATCTGAATGTATGAAGACTTTGCTGTGCCAGTGCGGACATAGTATAGTATATGAGCGTCAATGATACACACATTTTTTTTGAACGGAAACTATTATAAAGAAAAGCTCAGTGGGAA
The DNA here is from genome assembly GCA_016746295.1 of Potamilus streckersoni. Taxonomy (NCBI): domain Eukaryota; kingdom Metazoa; phylum Mollusca; class Bivalvia; order Unionida; family Unionidae; genus Potamilus; species Potamilus streckersoni. The sequence continues at coordinate 1,097,827 of JAEAOA010001643.1, read as the reverse complement.
ACAGAAGCCTGAGGATATGAACACCCAGATTTGTCTTTCTGTATGTCATAGCTGCCAAAAAAGAGGTCGAAAGTTCTAAACTTGATTGCATTTCTATGTTCAAGTTTTCTTTTAAACCAATCATCCCATTTTTTTTAAAGTTTATTTGTGTTTAAATTTTTATCTTGAACCTTTCTTTTATCACACATTTCTTAGGGCAGACAATAGCTATTATAAAAAGAAAAAGGAAATTGCCGATATGGAATTGTATCAAATTGCATAACGTTATGTACGTTAGAGTCCAACGTCCATAATAAAATACAGAGTGAATATGTACCTTTTTAGGTCTTCTCGGATAGTTCGAAGAATAGACAATCATTACAAAACTGAATCATAATTAATATTATTGGTGAATTCTGAATTTTTGTTTTCATTTTGTTTTTGTATTTAAACAGATTTTTGTAAATAAATGTGTTGAAAAATATATTCTTTCTTACTGTACATACATCAGCATATCAAAAGAAAAGAAGTCGAAATTGATTTCAAAGACGACGTTTATTTGGTCTCTTAATTTGTATTTTTTAAATAAAAAAACTATATTTTCATATTTTGGAATCTCTACTTTTGGTTAGAGATAACGTATTTATAAACCTTAGCATCGTTCAGAAGAAATTGTTAATGTCACTTAACAGAGAAGAATTAAATTTCTTAATTGCACCATGGTCAATATAATGGACTATACCATGGTCAATATAATGGACAATACCATGGGACAATAATTTGCTCATATATCTCTCTTATAGTGAGCGCAATTGGGTATATTAAACATTTTGTTACGTTTTTACACTGGCTAATTAATACTTTAAATACATCGTTGATTTGTTTGCACATTTCATTCCTTCGGGTTACCATATTTCTTCACATTGTTGATACATACCTCTAACGCAGAGGTGGAAATCTTTCATCCTAGATAAATATTAAGTTTCTCATTGTAGCAAACAAACTGCAATACTATGCCTTTTTCTTTAGCCGTTTTAATTAGACAGTCAAATGGATTATGAATTATGTAAAATTGCTCAGCTCATTATATACGCCAGTACCAAGCAATCCTTTACGAAGCATTGTGAACACCCACAAACATATATGGACACGTTGTCTTACAAAACGTTCAAACGTAAGTTATAGAAAATGTATATGACCCGAATTTTGTCGTGATTCACTTCAATCGTTTTTTCTTCAATGCCTCTCAAGATTGATCAATTCATTTAAATTGTTTGTTCTCAAAAGCCTCGCGAATGATCAGTTATATTCAATTGTTTATTCTCGACAGCTTCTAGTGTATGATCAATTCAATTCGCATGTTTAGTCTCAAGAGCTTCTCGTGGAGGATCAGCTCACTTCAACTGTTTATTCTCATTAGCACGTACGTGCTGATAGAGTACATGCTACCAAAATCGTCTTGCTTTCAAATGCTATACGTATAACTTAAAACACAAGATCAAAAAAGAAATCAGCAAAGCCGAAATGAGAGCATAGACAACATAAACAGTTTGTATTATAACCTAAGAAAACACATTTATTGAAGGACAACATTGTTGTATTACAGATATAAATTAACAATTGAATGCATTTTGCATGGATGTTGTGGTCCAGTAGTTCCTTTGAATAACGTTTTTGAGTTAGTTCATATATTCTGAACACTCTAAAAGAAAATGATATTCACCTTCAGTATCTTTAGTCATCACAGAGCACATATATTTTTCACTTCAACGATATTATTATTTTGATCTATTCCATTTTCAATTATCCAATAATGTGAAGGCACTCGGACTTTTGTCAAAGTTGTTCTTTGTGATTACACATGGATATGGAACAATTGCTGGTTCAAACCCCATCCGAGCCATACCGAAGACTAACAAAAACTGATATATGTAGCTACCTCGCTTGGAGCTCGACATTGCGATATTAGTATTGGACCAGTCGGCATGATGTCATGATAATGTGACTGAGTGGGGCATCATGCTACATGTCTTTTAGATGATACTTCATTGCTAGACATCACTATAAACTGTCAAACTGCAGACATCGTAGTGATATGGCTAAAAGTGTTACAACTACGTTAAACCTATAATTCACACACACACACACACACACACACACACACACACACACACACACACAGTACTAAACTAACTTAGCAAAACTGAACTATTTAACTTCGAATATTCCAAAAGCCCCGACGTCAGTAGTAGATATTGTTTTCTCCATTGAAAAAAAAATAATTTTAAAAACCGTTGTCATACGCGTTCATTGTGTGAAAGTGTACAACCTATCCATCCAGGTGATTGCTCAGCTTACCTGTCCTTCCTTTGTGATTGTACCCATTTTGTTGTATGGTGTTTCTCCTGCTTTTTAGTGTTGATAGGACCTCGTCCAAAGTGATGAACCGGTACAAATCTTTTTCTGAAGAGATGTAATTAAAGCATAATGAGTTTTTGATGTACCTTTCTAGTTGGAATTAATTGTGTTAAATCATCTATGAAAAATACAGTTTTACGCTAAGAAAGATTATTTGATTCCCATTAGCTGCATTTTAGGTTAAAGGTTTTGTTACAGTAATAAATTGAAGGAAAACGGTAATTGGTGCTGTTCACGTGCTAACAAATCTCAAACACTTGTGTTGTCCATATATGCAAATGATTAATGCATTTATAGTGATTGTTAGTTAATCAACACCCAAAACTATTTGTTTAGCTTTTTTGTCTAAGATAGATGCAAGACTTAACATTAATTAATGTACCATTGGGATTCATATCAAACTTGACTTTAATTAATATATCTTTTAAATTCGTATCAGACTTGACATTAATTAATCTACCCTTATTATACATATCAGACTTGATATTAATTAATGTACCTTTGTGATACATATTAGACTTGATATTTATTAATGTATCCTTGTTAGTGTCTTTCCCGTGCCAATCAAATGTCACTTTCTGAAATAGTAAATATTTACTGTAGCAAAGGTCGTTGCGTATCCCATCAAAACTCATGCTGTACAAGATATTGTTATTTAAAATAATAAGCACGTTTTTATTCTTGCCTGAAAATAATCTCAAAATATTTTTGAATTGAAAAGAAATTGAAGACAGGGTCTATTCTGCATTGGCTACTAGTAATTTTGGTTCGTTTTCTTTTACAGTTAACGCTTTCTGGAACAGGTACACTAATCTACAAATTAGTTTAGAGAATTTGGTTTTCACTTTATCAGTCAAAGAAATTGGAACTTAACTATTTCAAGTCAAAACGTAAGTTCTGATACTGCTTAGTGTATGCGAGGAGATAGAGAGGCAATTGGATATATTGCATTATACTGCAATGTCATTAAAAGTTTTTTGCATACTAAAGTAATGCCATTTAATCTTTATAACGAATTAAAATTTAAATATTAATATAGAATTTTTTTAAAAATATGCATGTTGCATTATTGCATCTTTTCTAAAGCTATTTTGATACAATTGTTAAAGTTTAAAACATAATCAAATTATAAAATATTTATTCAGATTATTAGACAGCAAATATTTGCAATTTCCGATTTTCAAACACTCCATTGATTACTCCCATGATGCATAGTTTTAAGATGAGACATTTTCATGTAATTTGATTTAAATTCTAGAAAAATTTAAATTTCAATACGTCGAATCTTTTTAATACAACTTGCTGTCACTGTCAACCAACGCTGCTGACCTAGATGAAAAATCCAGCATCACAAAACAAGCAAGCGAGGTAGTTAACAACATGGTGCAAGAATTAATTACATGGAAGTTTAAAACACATTATATGTACTTTTCTAATTTATGTAAGTGATGCTTGCAATGATTTTCTCATCTTTCGACATTGTTTCGGCTGTGTGTGTGCCTACTATAAACACACACATTACATTTATTAAAACTGGAGACGACGTTTTATGTCCTAATTGTACGGATTAGTTTGTATACACCCATTATTTACACGCAAGCGGAAATAGTCGGAGATGAATATTGATTAGTACGAGTAGACGGTTTGGCCTTTCAATAGAGTACATGCACTACTAGCAAATCCACTAGACCGCTCAAGACAGTGTATGCCTCATGGATGAAATTTTTGTCAGAAGTTTTGAGCTTTGTGACTATTTATCGATTAGACAAGACACCTAAGAAAGGTCAATACGGAGAGACTATGAACGTCTATGCTGTACTGAGAAAAACTGCATCACCTTCTTTAACCGAGCTATTCTGAGATTTCGCCTAAAGTTCAAGAACACTTTCTCGCATGTTCTTCATCATTCCAGAGTGTTCTTGCCGAAAGAGCTAAAGTTTTATCATAACATAAACCGCAATAGATCGAGGTGGGACATGTTCCGCCATCTTTGATGTTTTGTTCTTGATTAGTCTTGCGTCAGAGGTGACGTATGTTCTCAACCTGAAAACGAGACACTTCAGGGTTTTCGAACAAGGTTCTTGACGTTAGGGCGAGAACCACAAGAATATTAACTCGGGTCAAGAACCTTGTTCTTGTGTCGCACCCAAGGAAAAGACACCCCATGTTCGGTATCTTATATGTGTAGAGAGGGAGAACAAAATCGTCGATAGATATCCATTATACTTAGAAAATGTGCAGTTTTGTCAACTTAATAACTCGTATTTATTCATTGTTTATTCATCTCTGATATAATTCACTTTAGGTATTGAAATTAATGTGTAAGTAAAAGCATATAATGATGCCAACAAGGAAACAGCTATTAGTCACTGCAATAGTCTTACGCTGGAATCCTTCTTGAGATCTGTTTGATGAAGAAAATATATTATATGATTCATAATTGCTCTATCTTGTTTTTACCACTTTTCTTCCCTCCAGTAGAGTTTATTATCAGGATTTCCCATCTCAGACTAACCATAAGGGTCGTCACGTTGAAACAAAATGGCGTCCTCAGAATAGAGGGATAAGCAAATTTATATTTTGTGTTGCCTTGAACATTTAGAAATAATATTCATCCAATTTTTTTCTTTTAAAATTTCTAATTTGTTTCTTCTAAAAGCAATAGATCCTTGATTTTGTTATCATAATTTTCACTTATTATGTATCTTGCTTTGATGACCTAATTTTAGAGATGCTTTGACGACAAACATTTTCATAGTTATTTCCCCTGATTTCACCGTAATCCGTAATTTGGGTGAGGTTTTTTTGTCAATATATCAGATTCAATGATTTCGCGCATTTAATGCAAGTAACCCGAATACTATACTTCCTGTTTAAGGGCGAGTAATCCGCATACCACTTCCTGTTATAATGCGATTATGTTTATGGGTCTCATGTTTCTAATTGGTAGTAAAATTATATGTGTATCCTATTTCATTGTTGTACGTTTTCAACATTAGACACTAACGACATAATGCTAATGAGAACAAAGTGGGTATATTGTATTTTGATAATGTAATAAAATTTTAATCTGTGTACAGCTAATATTTTATGGAAAAGGGATCATATTTATATGGCACCTCAAAACATATAAAGAAAAATTGGTTCTTTCTGCCAATAATGATGCCAATATTATATGCTGTTTGAAATGACGGAGGATACATTTGTTTCGTATGAAGTTAATAAGCCGACTCGAGCTAAAGATGGTATATATGAGATAAAATGACTTCATACAACGGTTGTTTATCTCGCACATTTAAGATAAGCGTGACATTCAACAATCAATATGCCAATGAAAAATAAGTCAATAAGTCTAACAACTATTCGATCAACCAGTCACTTAATCGATTCACCATTCTAGTGACTATGTCTGACCATTATCAGGTATGTCTAGCGAAATTATATTTAGTGTACCTTCGATCCTTTTGGCTAACCAAGGTTTCTATACAATAATCCTATCTACACCTTGGCGTATAAAGCAGACATTTCTGTTCATCGTATCTGTGAATTTCATTGACAAATAAGTTATTTAAACTTGACCTTTGTTCCTACATGATTGAGACAAGGGGAGCACACAACTTGAATTTACTTATAAATAAGCGATTTTCCAGGAGCAGTCTGTGTTTGTACAAATACCTTTTACTTAAATGCACCTATAATGGCTTACCGTTCGTAACTATATTAAACTTACAAAGTATCATTTTAAGTCAATTACCCCCACCTTTCCTGACAGATGTACAATGCACCGCTGTCACACGCTATTGGTTAGGTGGCAATGCAAATTAAGGGAGGCAACTCATGAAATCCAATAAATGTCGTTTAAGCAAAGCACTAAAATTGAATCGCCTAAGTGTAGATAGGGTTATCATATCGAACCATGGCAATCGAAGATGACTTTCCTATCAAGTTTATATTCTTTCTAATAGCTTAAATATTCTTGGACAATATTGAAGTCTTTCAAGCGAAACTTGCTTACTGATTGAACTGTTCCTTTGATTCACTAGCGCCTGACTTCAAGCAGGATGGAAATAATACTGTTAATCAATTGCCTTATGATTTTAAAGACAAACGATACATATTAACAACAACAACAAAAATAATAATAATAATAATAATAATAATAATAATAATAATAATAATAATAATAATAATAATAATAATATAACAACAAAAATAATACTACCACTATTACTTCTACTACTGGTACTACTACCACTATTACTACTACTACTAGTAATCATAACGACCATAATAATATTAAAATAATAATAATAAAAATAATAATAATAATAATAATAATAATAATAATAATAATAATAATAATAATAATAATAATAATAATAATAATAATAATAATAATAATAATAATAATAATAATAATATAACAACAAAAATATTACTACCACTATTACTTCTACTACTAGTACTACTACTACTATTACTACTATTACTACTACTACTACTTCTACTACTACTACTACTACTACTACTACTACTACTAATAATAATAATAATAATAATAATAATAATAATAATAATAATAATAATAATAATAATAATAATAATAATAATAATAACGACAATATAAATAAGTGTTGCAATAATATGAATTGAAATAATACGAATTTAATTCCTTACCACAGACACATCTGCCATGTCATTCTCAGATTTTTGTTTTACCATAGCCTTTAAATTTAGGATTATATTGATTTTAACTGTTTAACATTTAAATTCACCTTAATTAAAATCAACATTCCAACCAACATAGATCAAATTCTTGATACATAAATAAACATCTGTACTCTTTTACATTATGATAACAAGTATTGAATTAATATAGGAAACCTTACGGCAAATTTAGGTAGGGAGTTTATATCACTACTAACCAGTAATTTTTCTGTTTTTCACTTTACTCAAATTGATTTATTGTCTAACAAAACTCATTCAAATAAACCTTAGTGTACTGAACACAGATCAATTCCAGATTTCAAACTAGATAACCTCCAATTTTATTGCAGTAAACTTATCAAAGCAATTTCACCACCTCCAACCGTTTTGAAGCCTAATAACATCCAGGAATTCCATGTGTTAGGAAAGCTACCGCGAATATTTGAGTTACATTTTCTTTAATCATGTATTGTAATTCAGTTGAAAAAGGACGCTTTAGTTTGTGCGTGAGTAAGTAAATTTATCATTACGAAAAGGTAGTAAAAATCAACATCCGTGTAGGCCTTTTTATTCAAAACAGACTTATAATCCTACATACGATGGGGTATTTAAAACATTCTGAACATTTTTGCACAGTACAATATTTTTTTTTAAAAATAATGAACTGTATGTTAACACATCTCCTAAAGGCTCTTCCTACAGACCTCTACACACTTCTTAAAATCTGATTATACATTTTCACTACTGTATGGTCTTAAACTAATAGAAAAGAGAGAAAACCAACAGGAGTGTGAATGTCTAATTGGAAATTCGATGTCCTTAAGCCAGAGTCAACTAAACATGTTTACCGCCATTGATAAATGATGTAAATATTTAATCTACATTCAAAGGGTAAGTTCAAGCTATGTATTATGTTGCTTACAAAATAAATGTTACTGATTAGGTACACCGTGACCTTGATTTTGGACAAAGTAGAGTATTAAACACAAATGTAAATAACATATTATCATTAGAAAAGCCAATAAATAAAAAAATTAATTATAAATAACACCATTTAATAAATAACATTTTGTATTCACACTTTTTGCTATGTTGTTAGTACACTTGAAAACTATTCGCTCAATTGCTCAACGTCTCTCAAAGCGTTTTTCCCTCTGCGAACATTTGGCAATTGGAATCGGCTAGATTCACTTGAGGCTAATCGTTGTAGTTTGAAGGATATAACAAAGCTGGAACACCATGCTTCTTCTGGAAGTCTGTCACGATAGAGGATTTATGTATTTCTGCCTTGTTGTAGAGTAGATGGACACTTCCATTACATGTACTCGGAGGACTGGTTCGATAGTGTTCAATAAATTTTGGCAGACCTTTAGAGATACAAAATTGTTCCATGGCGCTAGAAAAGTCAGGCACATATATCTGGACAACTTTATTGACAGTCGGACTAATTTGAGTTACTTTTGGGATCAATTCAATCTTTTTTAAGAAGTAGAATTACACAAAATATATCGGAAGATAGACACTTTCAAACAATGCAGACAATAAGGACAACAGTAAAAAATATTAAAGATGATGATTCTAAAATTATATTAAATGTATCTAAAAACAAACGAAAGAAGGTAAAGCATGTGAGCATATTTGGTTAACAATTGTACAAGATTTTCTTGGGTGGTATATCGTAATATGCTATTTTCATTGATTTCACATGATACTAAAAATGCGTTGATTTATATAATTATGTTTTAAATCTCTACATGGAATGTTCCAAACGGACGCGTGTGATAGCAGAGCAGTCTTTGCCGGTTTTTATGTGCCATTTCATTGCCCTTTATATCAGTGTTATCAGGATCCAGCAACATTTATTCCATGAGCAAATCAAGCTTCTATAAGATCTCTGGCATTGACGGGTTGTCAGATTAAAGATGTTAATAGTTTTCAATGCGAAAAGGAAATCCGAGAAGACAATGGCTCCTATTTCATTTAGCTGTTTCCGAGGAGTTCAAAAATCTGAATATGGCTGTAATTTCGGTGATATACATGTATGGTTTATCCGGTAATCGTCTTAAAATAGGGATATGGGAGGATGAAGGCTATTTCCTTTTTAAGAATTAAAGAATATTTTCATGTTATTTCTTCTCCGCTGCCCTATTTAACGTCCACCTTTAGAACATCGTGCTAAATCATAAAACACCACGAAGGAACTCTCACAAATTGTCATCAGCAGTTTCCGTTGTGCAGATGGCATCAATGGTCTTGAACTGAATTAGTAGAATTGACAACTAATTGACAGACTCTCCTAAAAGTTTGGAGTAAAGTTATGTAAACCAAAAGTAATGACCAAACAATAAATCGTCCTACAAAAAAAACGATTGTCATGGCTGCCTTCTATACAATTAAAATCGCGATAATAGGCAAAATATATCATTATGAAGAAAAAAGTCTGAAAGATTCATGTAATGTCATTGTTTCAGTTTTTGCTCTTTAAACTAAGAAATTGAAATTAAGAATAAGAACGTTTAATAGAGCAATGGCTCTTCAGAATCTATCATTCCCACCGCAAAACGAACGATGATGAAGACAAATTAATTAATTAATTAATTAATTAATTAATTAATTAATTAATTAATTAATTAATTAATTAATTAATTAATTAATTAATTAATTAATTAATTAATTATTAATTAATTAATTAATTAATTAATAATAATAAAATTAAAAATAATAATAGTATTGCTACATTTTTACTACTACTACCACTACTACTACTACTACTACAACTACTACTACTACTAATAATAATAATAATAATAATAATAGAATTTAAAATAATACTATTATTGCTACATTTCTACTACTACTACAACTACTACTACTACTGCTACTACTACTGCTACTATTACTACTACTACTACTACTACTACTACTACTAATAATAATAATAATAATAATAATAATAATAATAATAATAATAATAATAATAATAATAATAATAATAATAGAATTTAAAATAATTATAGTAATGCTACATTTCTACTATTACTACTACTATTACTACTACTATTACTAATTCTACAACTACTACTACTACTACTACTACTACTTCTACTACTACTACTACTACTACTACTACTAATAATAATAATAATAATAATAATAATAATAATATAATAATAATAATAATAATAATAATAATAATAATAATAATAATAGAATTTAAAATAATTATATTAATGCTACATTTCTACTATTACTACTACTATTACTAATTCTACAACTACTACTACTACTACTACTACTACTACTACTACTACTAATACTAATAATAATAATAATAATAATATTAATAATAATAATAATAATAATAATAATAATAATAATAGAATTTAAAATAATTATAGTAATGCTACATTTCTACTATTACTACTACTATTACTAATTCTACAACTACTACTACTACTACTACTAATACTAATACTACTACTACTACTACTACTACTACTAATAATAATAATAATAATAATAATAATAATAATAATAATAATAATAATAATAATAATAATAATAATAATAATAATAATAATAATTTTGTAAAAGTCATAAAAAGATTTATATGGGTAAAAAAGTGGCGCAAAGAAACAGTACTAAAAGTGCAATCGGATGTTTACATTTTTCATTAAAACCAGTATTAGTTATCGTTATGTGTTTTTTATCTTAGTCCGCATCGGATAAATTCAGTCGTTATTGGTAGACTGAAAGGCCACTTAGCTATGGCGGTTGGCAAGATTGGCAGTAATGCATTTTATTGTCTTTATAACTGTGTTCTTCTTTGCGACTTAATATATCTATCACAATTGCAGACATATAAATATTTATCGCCTACCATGAATTAAACCGTCCAGAATTAAAGGTCCTAGCCATATAATACCTTTGTCAGCGGCACAGTCTTCATTCAAATTGCTTTAATTGATTTTTATCACATGATGATATGCAATATTGTGTCAACTTGACAATTCAGATCAGTTCACATTTATTCCTTTCCATTTTAAGAACTTAGAGATATATGACAAAATAACTTGAATAATCCAAACGCAAAAAGCATATATAAGTATTTACGATAAGTATACTTTATTTGCTAAAAAAAACATTTGACTTTCGAAGAAAGAGACAAATTCTAGAATAAAATGAGAGAGAGAGAGAGAGAGAGAGAGAGAGAGAGAGAGAGAGAGAGAGAGAGAGAGAGAGAGAGAGAGAGAGAGAGAGAGAGAGAGAGAAGACTAACTTTTGCTGAATAGATCTGGATGGTTTAAAATTGCTTTATAATCTTACATTTTGCTAGCATACGACATATACAGGCGCGATAGACGTACCTTCTAGATTTTAAAGTTTAGTTAAAATTTGATCCAGCAGATTTACTCCTGTATCTACAGTCAACCATTGCGTTATTGCGAAGTAACGTATGCAGAGAAAAATTGTTTGTTTCCTTGGCATGTGTCTTTTGTCAAAAGTCAATGTTCATCGTAGCCTCTTACAAGTCTTACATATATTCTGAATTGTAAGAATCAATGTTACCAAGAACTGGTGTATATGAATGTTATTTCAAGTTGTGGGACCTGAAATGCTAGAAATGGGACGTAATATGATAGAAATGGGAAATCAAATGTTAGGCGTGAGACCTGTTGTGCTAGATGTAGGTTGCGGCTTTCTAAGCCATCAAAATATCAGTTTTCTAGTGTACAATGCAGTGTATATATTTGTCGCATTCTGTATGTCTTCATCAATATCAAGTAAAAGAGATTATATGGATACCATCCTCCTTCTTGCAGATGAAACGACTATTTGGCTAAACAATATGCTCTCTCTCTCTCTCTCTCTCTCTCTCTCTCTCTCTCTCTCTCTCTCTCTCTCTCTCTCTCTCTCTCTCTCTCTCTCTCTCTCTCTCTCTCTCTCTCTCTCTCTCTCTCCATAAAAAGAAACATGTTTCCATAAAGCGGCAAGTAAACTTTTGAGATTGCACCTCTTAAATGCCCTACGGTGTTAAAAGAGAGCATTCTCTGTTAGTCTGTAACTATATGAGGAACGCGTAGCTGAGGCTTGAACTCTCTGAAGTACCACGGCAATTGACAACGAGTAACACGAGATTTAGGTGCTCGCTCCCTACTCATTGTCGTTTTATAACCAGCCATCAACCTTACATTAATGGTAACCGAATTCTGAATCTGAAGAAGAAATCTTTTCACGACATTCCATTCTGACGCGCAGTAAAATCTGACTCCGAGAACAAAGTTATTTCTTTTGCAAGGTTTAGGAGTACAAGCAAATTGTGGTACTGTTGTTAGTAAGCCAAACACCTGGTCAAGGTATCATATTATACATAAGCTTGATGCCTGATTAAAAATTATTCTACTAGATGTGAAAATTTTACTGTGGAAATGTAATTTTGTTAGGAGGCTTTGAGAGGCATTGGAGTGTAGAATACTCTTTAGATCGTCTAGCTAAGTAAAACATAGAAGAAAAACCCTTCAGCACGATATGCATTCTCCTTATTTGAAAAAGAAACATTGTTGTTGTTGGGCTTAACGCCATTTTTCAGCACACGATAGGTTATTCATGGTAGCCAATATAAATGGTGAAGGAAGAAACCGGTAAATCACCGGAAAGAACCATCGACCCACGAGAAGCTACTGCCAAGCTTTCTCATATATCCAAATTCGCCTAATCCTAGACTCGAACCAGAAAGAAACAAGTAGATGTAAAATAATCATCCTAACAAAGACATAGGAATGTATTTTTCAATTTCATTTCATCATAAACAATGTAATCGGTACATACTGTTTTCTTCTTCTTTTGTCCGTGTTTCACAACATTAAAATACTCTAAACATTCCATTTACTGTGCTTTCGTTGCATAAGTGAGTCTTTCTACAAATCATTCTCAATGAAAGATACAGATTTTAATAAGTTTTACAAAATATAATTTACATAAACGTGCGACATAAAATCGAATGTATTCTCTTCTATGATTGCCAACAAGGCAGTAAAGATTTATTTTCGTGCATGTCAGGATGTTTGGATTCTCGATATTGTTGCAATGGCTTGTGTCAACTGTTCGGTTAAAAAAAAAGTCTAAAATAATCTACATTGAAAAATATGACCCTTTGGCGAGGATCAGTAAAGAACGAATAAAAGTGGTATATTTTGAAATTCGTCCTGACAGGATATAAATTCCTTTAGGTAATTTAGAATTTCTAATAGAGAATTGCCTTCCTCAGTTCCTCATAATTTCTTATAATAAAGTAGGTGCATACAAGATGAATACATACAAAATCTTTATTAAACAAAGCATTATCTACATGCCGAAGACTCTTAATGGTCTTTGAAGGGTAATGTATCTAGGTTAAAGACAGAGTAAAAACTTGATGGGGTAGAGCAGTCATGGATATAGATTTAAATAAGTCTGTATAATTGTTACAAAAGTACCAAACTGTTTTATATCTGAGACAGAGACACCAGTTTATTCCCTCGAAAACATTCTTATATGTATATATATATATATATATATATATATATATATATATATATATATATATATATATATATACACATATATATGTTTATATATATATATACATACACATACACATACATACATATAAAGATATATATATACATACATATACACATCATACATATATATATATATATATATATATATATATATATATATATATATATATATATTTATAAATATATATAGATATATATATATATATATATAATTGTTATTGTTGCTAATGGTATTATTATTATTAGTATTATTATTATTAATGTTTTACTATTATTATTATTATTATTATTGCAGTTATTACTATTATTATTATTATTATTATTATTATTATTATTATTATTATTATTATTATTATTATTATCATTATCATTATTATTATTATTATTATTATTATTATTATTATTATTATTATTATTATTATTATTATTATTAACTTTATTAATAGATTGAATCACATTATTGTTTCAAATCTTCAAGTCTTAATGTTTGTTGTTGCTATCATTTTTTTTTTCTTGTCCTTTTGTTTTGCTTCTTTTCTTCTTCTTCACCTTCTTCTTCTTCCTCTCATCACCATCATGTAAAGCGTTCACCGTTACGCATCACTACCATCTCACCTCTCTCTGCTTGGGTTCTAGTCTCGGGCTCAACCGGTGTGTTGTTATTATTATCCTCTCATTTCCCAAGAAGCTTCAGAGCATTTCTGAATTAAATGCTTTTTATATAACCTTTTATTAGAAATCAATATTCACGAGAATACAATCCTTCTGACAGCAACGGTTGAAATATAATCAATGATTGTGTTTGCAATTTGCCCCCATGAAGTCTAAATTATATCGTCATGAGTGTTCAGTTAAAATATATTTGTGCAAAAGAAGGTATACATGTATGTATATATTATTTAAGTACATTAACACAGTTTTGATACATTTAGTAAAGAAACAAAATAACTGAGATACATGAAAGATTGTTTTTTTTATATTCATTTGTAATTCAATATCAATATCGAATTTATTAAGTATAATCCAGACACAATCCATTTAACGATATAAGTTTAAATTGGAACAGATTATTACGTATATAATATTTTAAGATACAAGTTTGAGGACAACTTTTTTAAAAGCAAATAGCAATTATTTGAAGTAAGTGCCCACATAATCATCAGTCTCGTTCCTGGAACTATCGATAACTATTAGATCAATGCTATTTTTGGGGGAGGGACACCAGACAGAAAGAAGAAGAAGAAGAAGAAGAAGAAGAAGAAGAAGAAGAAGAAGAAGAAGAAGAAGAAGAAGAAGAAGAAGAAGAAGAAGAAGAAGAAGAAGAAGAAGAAGAAGAAAGAAAGAAAGAAAGAAAGAAAGAAAGAAAGAAAGAAAGAAAGAAAGATAGATAGATAGATAGATAGATAGATAGATAGATAGATAGATAGATAGATAGATAGATAGATAGATAGATAGATAGATACATAGATACATACATACATACATACATACATACATACATACATACATACATACATACATACATACATACATACATACATACATACATACATACATACATACATACATACATACATACATACATACATAAAAAGAAAAAGAAGATGAAGAAAGAAATAAAGAAGAAGAAGAAAATTGTAGTGACAATAATAACAATGATACCTATTCTGCAAAATTCTGGAATATGTGATATGTATAAGGGTATAGGGTACTAGCTGACCCTAATGTTAACCATTGTGAAAAAAGAGAATGACGAAGCATGGTATCTTACAAAAGCTGTCGGAGTTTAACAAACATTAACATAAATTGTACGTAATATAGATTAATAAGACTTATAACACACCTGTTGAATACCTAATCAAGATACAATTTATTATAACATTCAATGTTTTCCTTTGCTCACAAGAAACGTGACTGAGAAATATGGTAAAACTCATACTATGGGATGGGCTTAAATAAACACCGCCTTGTAATTTAGTTTTCATTGACATTATTTACACTCCTTTATTATCCCACAAAACGCACACAGCCAATATATTTGCGGGTTGTTTATGTCTAATTATAGACCTTATAGGAACTTAAGCACTCTGGATATTGTAGTTTTGTGGCTTGTTTTGAATGATATCCTCTACTTTTATCGCAATTCACTTGTTGCATTCATCTCACCACCTCAAGCTGACAACAGGTGCGTTGGCACCTAAGATTGCTGGACGTTTGTAAAGGGAAAAACAGCTATTTTATAGACGGCAACTATACTACTTAATGACAATATACGTTTCCTCAGACGGTCTAATTTTACTAAAAATATTGCTACTGAATTATGGTAAATATTATGAGATAAAATTACTAACTAAACTGACATAAGAAAAGTTCATTATTAAAACTCTGATTTTAATATACCAACAAGAGACAAAATATTTCAATTGCTTTTAAACCTTTTGCCAAATATTATCGGATATTTTATAAGATTTGAATTTAAATCAGTAGTTTTAATCACATTTTACGTCCTTAAAGACCTAAAAGCGCTTAAAGGCTTTGAAGCGATTTGCAATATGGAACTTGAATAGAGGACTGAATGTATTCCCATCCCTTGATGCATTTTTTATAAAAAAAAAGAAGAAAAAATGTTCAGCTACGATTAGAAAACAATAACTGTGTACCTCAAGGACGGTAGAAGAGGGAATAGATCAATCTGAAACATCGATAGTTACAAAATTATGAAGGCGATCTGTAATTAATGCATATGACAAAGTAGAACCGTCCAAAGATTTCTTGTTTCGGAAGTGCTGATACTTCTGTAATGACAGAATATTTTATTAGCGACTTATAACCAACCTTCATGATGCTCATTGGTAAACCAAAATAGCAAATATTATAATTTTATGTATAAAAGACATCAAATTTGTTTTAAATTATTCCATGCCATCACGATTACGAGTGATTTTTTGTAGTTGCACAGGTTATACATCGAGTAACATCGGTTTTTTAATAAAAATAAATCTATAGCAATATTATTAGCTAACGCATAAGCTGTAAGTGTCGCAGGTCGTGTACTACATGCCTGCCCAAATCAACCATAAGAAAATAATTGTTTGAAAGCGAAATATTTACTTAAATAAACGATCGTATGTCAAGAATGCACGGACAGAAGCCAAGTATGAACTTTTTCAATCTCTATTCGAGTCTAATTTGGGAAATGCTGATGTAAATAAAGATATCGGTCACTGACCAGTGCAGGATACTACTACTACTACTACTACTACTACTACTACTACTACTACTACTACTACTACTACTACTACTACTACTACTACTACTACTTCTACTACTACTACTACTAATAATAATTATAATAATAATAATAATACTAAAACTAATACTACTACTTATAATAATAATATAATAATAATAATAATAATAATAAAACTAATACTAATACTACTATTCATAATAATAATAATAATAATAATAATAATAATAATAATAATAACAATAACAATTATTATTATTATTATTATTATTATTATTATTATTATTATTATTATTATTATTATTATTATTATTATTATTATTATTATTATTATTACAGTTTCTATATGTTTAATGAGAATTTCATTGATGATTTTATGTAAGGAATAATAAAACTTTTAAGCCAATTATAAATTTTGGTTCTTTTGAATGAAATATTTCCTAGAAACCGTATGGACACAAATGGATTATGTTATAGGTCATTACTAAAAATATGATGAGGCCTGCATGTTATTAAGCAATGATGCAAAACAACGATACAAAACGTACTCTTACTGGTATTTTTTGTATATGCCTCAGCATTAGGAGGTTAGTGCTAGGACTGATGTCAAGATAATGGGGCGGGGTGGGACATCATGCTACCTGTTTGTGGCATGATGTCATAGTGCTAAAAATCACTATCACTAAATGCAACACTGCAGACATAAGTGGCATCTTGATATTCAAATACAATAACTTTGTTGATTGAAATGAATACATGTTCACCTTTTTCAATTAAGCCCGTGTTTGCCATATATTAGTACAATTATAACTTATAGAATACACCGAATTTCAAATTCGCAATAATTCATGTTTACAGAAGTAAAATTTTCATATGTAAAGATTTTTTAATATTGAAATAATTGATCAACTATTTTTATTGAAAGAGGGCAAAATTAAGGTTGTGCGTCTTGTAATATATATGAAATTCTAAAGATACACTTCTAACGTGAAATTACATAGATTATATGCTACTTTAATTGGATAAAATCTTCGCCTTTTAACATTTGAATAAAGGACATATACCTCAAATTATTCGCTTGAACTAAGTCATCACAATAACCGTAAGCCATTCCTTCTAGAGAAAAACATTAGAAACTACAGCTGGCATGCATTATACAATTTTGTACACTTGATGCATTGATCATTCCTGACGGATGTTTTGTCTCAGTGATTCAGATTGTGGGGCTTTGATAGCGACCCAATATTTGGAATTATGATTCACCCACATACGTTATCAAAATGATATTTTCATGATATTTCGTTCCAAGATCTCGAAAGAAAAGGGTCTTGTTCAGAGACATGGAGTAAAATTACATGGCTATTCATCCCCCAAAAAGAATGAATTCCACCGTAAGAAGAGAAACTTTTCAAGAAAATTCAAATACAACGAACATATATTTATTTCTCAATGCGTGTACATATGTTACCAATATATTCATGGATTCGGACTATAGTGTCTCTATACCTATTACCGAAAACACTGAACTGTGACAATGCCTCGTTATTACTCA
Source organism: Potamilus streckersoni (assembly GCA_016746295.1). Taxonomy (NCBI): domain Eukaryota; kingdom Metazoa; phylum Mollusca; class Bivalvia; order Unionida; family Unionidae; genus Potamilus; species Potamilus streckersoni. Next base: position 1,079,358 of record JAEAOA010001643.1, on the reverse strand, counting down.
TTTTCAGATGTTCATTTCGCACACACTGATAATTTCTCTCACGAGCAAGTTGTGGTTTAATCGTAAGCAATCCCATGGTCGGCCAGGTGTTTGATTTAACCTTCAATAATCGTGTGGGTATTTGTTTCAGGAATTAGAGAAGACGTTGGTATCACGAGTTGCATTTAAATTGGCATCTTCGGTTTCTTTACGACAAAGTTTATATAGAGCTTCGTGCACAGGTGAGAGCCTCTCAAGTTTATCCACGAATCACGCACATCGATCCTGTCGCTAATTCCTATTTGCGATGTCTGCAGGTGTTCTTTTTATGCGGAAGGATATGATAATATTTTATTATACACACCTGTATAACATAATGCTGTTTGAAAGTAATTAAAAGTTTATGCAAATGAAGCAGACATAAATTGTATGACGTTTATTCCACCTATTTTGTAAGCTGATACGTAATAAATCTTAAACTTAGTCGTCGATAATTTGATTGACTAAGTTCATGTTATTTCTCTTTGTCAATCTCATGAGCCACATAAAAGTATACCCAAAAGATTACTCGAATCTCTCAATTTTTATCATCGTTCATTGGGGCTCTCAAATGAAGAATAGGACCGTTATGTCGTTTGAGGCAACCAATGGGGACAGGATTATGTGGCTTAATATGTGACCTGCCAGACCCAGGACCGAACGTGTGCGGATTGAGATAGTACGATCGAATCTCTCCAGGTCTTTTACAGGGGTTAATTGCGTGGCAATAACGTAGGTTACTGAGGTACCGGAAAACACACACACACACACACACACACACACACACACACACACACACGCACGCACGCACACATACACACACATACACACAAACACACACACCAGAAATCCCTGTTAATAGCTGTGTTGAAGTTCTTTCTAACAGCAAATTTATGGAGACGTCACCCTTTCTTAAAGGTTAAATTGAAGCTTAAGTGAGAGTATAATATATTTAGCAATAATAATAGTGTTCCTTTTCAGAACACGAAGACATGGCCGTTATTTCTACTGAATTTTTATATGTATGTATTGTATTGTTCATTCATGTATTAATTGAACATTATCTTGAACTCAATTTATTTTTTTACTCTTTCCTAAAAAATCTAATTTCCAGATTATAAATTAAATAAAAAAACAACCAATAACTTGCAATGTATAGGTCGCAAACTTTGCAACATTATCTTCATAAGCAACAAAGTGTAAGCACTATTTTTCATTTGAATTTTATAGAAACAGCTTTGGGGATAAATTATATTTCCTGAAGAAACGCAGGCTTAAATGACAGAATAGAGAGTTGTAATTTATTTCATGTTTGCATCAAATTTACACAAATGATGAAAATTTTGTTTATTTCCGCAGCACCAACACCCTTACCAGCCCTGCCACATGCTTATCTCTAAAGAGATCGAACGAAGTCGAAGGAAAAGAGATCTATATAGCATGTGTGAGACTTTTCAATATTGATTCATTTTGTTTGTCAGGTTGTATTGGGGGGGGTATAATTCATACAAGCTATTTCTGCATTATATTATATTATATTATATTATATTATATTATATTATATTATATTATATTATATTATATTATATTATATTATATTATATTATATTATATTATATTATATTATATTATATTATATTATATTATATTATATTGTTGTTATACAGCTCAGGTGGTCAAGTGGTTAGAGGGTCCGTCTCGGATGCAGGAGGTCGTGGGTTCGATCCCCGGTCGAGTCTTATCAAAAAACTATCAAAAATGGTACAAACAGACGCCTCTTTTAACGCCCAGCATTAAGATGTTAATGTTAGGATTAGTCGGCCTAGGTGTCAGGATAATGTGACTTGGTGGGACAGCATGCTACATGTATGTACCGATGCTAGACATCACTATAAACTGCCACACTGCAGACATCGTAACGATATGACTGAAAAATTGTTAAAACTGTTAAAAATGATAATCACATCACATCACTATTATGTTGTTATTTAATGGTATGCGCCACCTACAAAACCATGTTTCTGCAGATCCAAATAATGTTTTGCTAAAGTAATACTATGAAGTCTCTATTCAAACAAGCATTGTGTTCATTCTAGACTTACACCCATCTCTAGTTTTAGCTATGCGATCTGCCAATATATGGAAACAAATATATTTGTTACACTTGGGTTACCTGTCTTTCAAGTAGTTACTCCTGAAAAATTACCTGACTTTTTTCCTTGCTGTCCCTACCGGGTGATAGCTTTTGGTTGCGCAATTTTCGAGGGTCGTTTCGTGTCAACAAAAATGTTATCGATAACTGATAAGGTAATATAGTATAGTTAAAGAGATAAAGAGATTATGAGAACCGGGTTCTGCTACGCAAAATGAATTAATTAGTTGATAAGTGGTGCAAATAACCCGTTTTGCGATCCGTATCACCTTTTTTCAAAGTCAATATTTAGCCGCGTTCGCACGCTTGCCTAATTCATTTTCAGTATTTCTCGTATTGGTTATTTTATCATCTATGCAACAGGGATAGGCACGTGTTTGAAAAAAAATGTTAAAGATGGTTCTATGCAAAATCGTATTACATAGCCACTGCTATTCTTTCTCAACAAATTCGACACGTGAATATTCAAATTTATGACTGTTTCAAGTATTGTAAGGAAATAATAAAACAAAATATACTGAATCAGTGCCATTTTCTTTCGGGCTCAAAGTTAACAGGAGTTAATGACGTTTCTAAGTATTTATACCAAGCAATCAAAATCATAAATATATAATAATTTTTTTCTTTCTTTCCTTGTAAATTATCAATTCCATTCATCATTAAATTTAGAGAGGAGTATAAATAAAGTATACAGGTAGCATAAAAATGAGAAAAGATACAACACATTTGTCAAAATATCCGGATAATATCATTTTCATCCAGCTACAGCAGCTTTAGTAGCAACATCATCTCTACATGTATGAATATAAAGTATTCAGATAAATAAAATACAGGTATATGCTCTCAGTAGAAAAAGTATCGGAAAGATGAAAAGAATATTTTCCAGAGAATGAATGTCTGAATATTGCTTTTGCGCTTGATCATGCAAAAGGAAAGTTTAGGTTCCAGTTATTTTTTATATTCGATTTTCATGTTTGTGCCTATTTTAAAGTTGTTTCATTTTGCAACGTATTACATAACCCACGATCAATATGCAATATTGGACGACCTTTTTTCTCCCTATTTTGACATTTGCTTTTTAATATCATGCTATTGCTGTCTGCCTCTAGAGACAGGGAAGCGAAAAATTGTACGAAAACTTCTAGCTGTTATGATCGCAGGACTTTTCAATAGCGTACTTTGGTCGATGAAGAGAAATCTCAAATTTCTGGTTAATTTTGTTAGCCATCTTTACTGACTGACAGGCATTGATCAAATCAACCCTGATTTGTTTCTCTCATATCGCTCATTTAACTGGTTATTAAAGCCGTCCTTCGAGTTTCTACAGACATATTGTATATCGTCCTTTCCTCTGCTAGGGTATGATCTTAATCAAGTCTTATAAACTTGAGTCGCAGTTGTAAAGTCTATATGCGACGATTATTGGAAAAAATCTGAATATTTCAACATTTTTATTTCTTTGAGCCTCTCAATAAATTTCACGCTGATCGATAAAAAACTAACATTCCTTCTGCCATATCACGTTCAACACGCCGGACATCTACCAACATATGTGTGCGACGTAACGTAGGTAAATGAAATTAAATAAAAAGTGTCGGAGAAGGAAAACAATTGCGTTGCTAAGCAAACAGCATGATGACAAACTTGGAAGCTCCTACGGTAATCTCCGATTAAATATTGCCGATCTGGATAAAGTTTGCGGATGTAATTCTATCTCCTTTCCTATAATTTTGATGTGGTTTCTACTTTTAAAATATGGTCGTGAATCCACGATCGGCATTCCGTTACGGAAGGCCATTGCCTATGATTGGTGAGCGATAATTGTCTGCTGAGAAGAGATAATTGATGAAGATTTTCGATACGTAGTGGAAGATTCTTATACTAGTCATATGTTTTAATATATTGAAGAGAATTTGGTGCTCAGAATATTTTGTGCAAGATAAATCCCACGTCTGTTGATTGCTGATCAAAAACACAATAAATCGCCAAACTTGTTATTCGCCAAATATGAAACGAATGACAAAAGAAGCAACTTCTGTAACGTGGATTTACGTTTCTGAATCCGACTCAAGATAGAGTTCATGGATCGGAAAACGAGTACAGACCATAGTTTTCAAGAACGTTTGTACGCATTAGTTTTAGATGCAAATACCAGGTTGTTGATGTACATATGATTGACTGCTAGTGTCACTGGATTTTATTATGACTCAAAGAAGACCGTATCAATTTGGTTCGATAGACGAAACTGAATGTATACTCTATGATGAAAGTGGTCATCTTAAATTTTGCTTTATGTTTCATTTGAAACATCGTTTGTAGTCTTGTGGATACGTTGCCAATGAGGAATGAATGCCTGAATGAATATATGGTACTCCCATGAACCAGACATGCTCAAAATCGCAACCTACAAATTAAAAATTAATAGTTCCACCTTGTCAGAAAGTTAGATATTCAGACTGTGTGTGATCAATGAAAATATTACAAGGGATTTAAATATATGTATTTGTCTAATACAACAAAATGAATTGAAAGCTAACCCCTAAAATGAAAAAAAAATGGAGCTTCACACAAGATATTCGTTCACAAAATAAAATGCAAATGATATCTAATGATCGAGACTTTGCAATGGTATGCATCAGTTATATTTATGTATACGAATACTGACTGATGGTACTAAGTTTGGGTTGTGGTATCAATTTGTCCATGGCATGACCGTTCCCAGGTATTCACACGATTGCTCCCAAATAAGATTTGCAACGGCAGATTGAAATTTTAACATTCTCACGTTTACCTGAATGACAATTTTTATATTTTTTTTAATCATATCTGAACATTTTCCTATGGCAAGAAGAAGACAAAGTATGTTATGATTATATTTTTTATATAATATGTACTTGAATCTGACAAACAACAACAACAGACAGTAGTTCAACGCCATGAACGAAGCTTCACTAGGGTGAACTGATGCTCCATAGTTAATTGCAATATATTTACAAATCAACAAAAATCCGTTTCCAAAACGTGCAAATATTTCTTCTGTATTTATCAGTTATCATGGGATATGTCGATAACAGGGAATATAAAACTGTTGATGACCATCGTTAAATGCTATTGTTTTAACTATACAACTAGAACAACAAGTCTACCATTACTGGTGTGTTAATATTCAGGCATGACTTACTTTTTCAAAGGGAATCGTCAAGAGTGTCAGATGTAATTGTTTTCATTAAATATGAAATCAATGATTTCGTAAAAAAACCCAGAAAATTAATACCATAAAGTTACCAGCGGAAACTAATCTGTTCATGAATATTAACTTCTTTAAATATTTTAACCATAACATTTTAAAATGCAGTTGTTTCCATGAATTATAAATGTACTTGTTTCATAGAAAATATGGTCATATGACCTTCTAATGGCAAAGGAAATCGAATCTAGCCGTATAAATTTGTCGTATATGCTTTCGTTTAAAGACCAAAATCATACATTTTCGCGTAATTTATTTAATATGACTTTGTAAATATATTAATATTTATGACGGTAAAAGAGCCTTTCGAGCTCATCAAATTACGTATCCGACCGGTGTAGAATGGGCAATGAGACGCTTTTTCATGTCAGCACATGAACGTATTTTCAGACTAATTTTTTTTAAACATATTGTGCGGACTGGTTTTGCTGATTGGTTTAATATAAAAGCGGAATTATATGAATAATTTGTCACCTATTTCAAACATTTTCAGCACATTGTAATTCTATGCCATATAATATCTTTATATTTTCATCCCCTTTCATTCTGCCTTGTTTCCTGTTAAAACGCGTTTTCTTTATGATACGTAATATACCAGATAACGAATACCTGAAGTGGATTACAAAATTACAATTAAAAATTCAAAAGTGATTTTTGTAGCTACCGTTTGTGATGTTTAAATGAAAACAAAATATGCTATTCTATTATATCAGTGACTACTAAATATTCATTTGTTGTAAAGCAACACTTCACAGTAGCAACTTTCCCAAAGTATCATTTTCACCCACTGGATGGAACCCGAGTCTTTGTTCTCAAATATTAGGAAGAATATATTTACCTGAGTGAGCAGAAGCAATCTGTATACATATCATACAACTAGATTAAACCCCACGTTATTACAAGTGATTTTTTTTATCTTAATTGTTTTAGTGATAATAACAGGGATAAACAAAATGAGGAATTAAATATGAAAAGTCGTCTGTTAAGAGCCATATAAACAGTAATCAGAACTGAGTATTGTAATTAGTAATTCCTGAGCAGTGTAATTAGTAATTCCTGAGTAATGTAATTATTGATTCCTGAGTAGCGTAATTAGTGATTCCTGAGTAATGTAATGAGTGATTCCTGAGTAATGTAATTAGTGATTCCTAAGTAGCGTAATTAGTGACTCCTGAGTAATGTAATGAGTGATTCCTGAGTAATGTAATTAGTGATTCCTGAGTAGCGTAATTAGTGATTCCTGAGTAATGTAATGAGTGATTCCTGAGTAGCGTAATTAGTGATTCCTGAGTAATGTAATGAGTGATTCCTGAGTAATGTAATGAGTGATTCCTGAGTAATGTAATGAGTGATTCCTGAGTAGTGTCAAGTGAATTTCAAATGCACTATATTTGGTATTGCCACATAAGGGCGTGAGTTCATGCTTGCTAGTTTAGAATCATAATGCTTGTTTATTTTAAATTTTGGTCATTCTATTACCAAGATCTTTGAGCAGGTTTTCACTTTTGTATTGATCTGAATTTTCTTGGCATATGTATCCATCATGCTAAAAGTGTATCTATTACAAACGTGCCAAAATTATCGCATGAAATGTATTTTATTATAAATGGTGGAGTACAGAAGAGAGTGTATACAGCTCAAATACTTATCAACTTTTATCCGTCGACTTTTCGTGAAAACAGTTTTTCACTCATCTTGGTTAGTAGATCTGCATAAATTTCTTTGATAAAACAAGTGGATTAACTATATGTAATCGTTCGTTTGGTGGACTCGTGTTGTCCTATGGGTGTATTAGCCACAAAGCACTAATAGATGGGGGTTTAATATTTTTAAAAAAGGCTTTTAATAAGTGTCTACAAGACAATACTGTGTCTAATCAAAGATGGGAAATATAGACTGCTGTTATTTGAAAGTTTTACCGTTTGTATTGAACATGATCAGAATGTAGTGGAGTGAAAGAATACGCCATCGACTAGTGTATTTTCAAACTGTTCTCTGGTGAAAGATAGTCATTTATTTCGTTTGAAACCATTAACCATCAACGGCCATGTACCGTTATATATAAAGATCATTAATTCCAAAATCTGTAATAAGTGACGGTTATTGACACGCAGGAGTAGCATTGTCATTAGAACAAATTGATGAAGTGAATAAGCTGATACCATTTTTATTAAGTGCTTTAAGGTGAAAAAGGAAAATAAAAAACCAATAACATACAAAAAAGCAACACCTTTCCCATCTTCCAGAATAAAGAATCAGTTTTCCGATAAAGACGTCATAAAAAATTAACTTTTTATTTTGCTTACTCCAGCTGCGAAAGAAAATACGATATTTTATGTTTCCTTGTAACTGCGTGATCCACTATGGAGAGAGTTAACTCGCTACATGCTTATAGGAATAATATAACAATTATCAAGAAATTGGTTATTCGCTCTCTGCTCATTCCCGATTTTTGACCAAATGTCACCTTATATTAAAAAATATGGAGCTCGAAATCTTAATATTTTGCAATCACTTCACCGACGTCCACTCTGACCTCGTATAAAATCTGAGTTCAAAGTCATTTCTCATCCAAGTTATAGAGGTATAGAGTTTAAAGAAATATAGGATACTATGGAAAACTCACTAAACATCTCACTAAGCTATCACGTATTATATATATATATATATATATATATATATATATATATATATATATATATATATATATATATATATATATATATATATATATATATATATATATATATACCTGATGCAGGATTGAAACTAATTGTAGTATGTTTCGGTGGTGGTGTTTATAATTTTTAACGTATAGCTTTAACAATTTTTCAGTCATATCGCTACGATGTCAGCATTGTGGCAGTTTATAGTGATGTCTAGCACTGGGCGGGACATCATGCTGCAGAAAAGTAGCATGATGTCCCACCCAGTCACATTATCCTGTCACCAGGCCGACCAGTCCTAACACCAGCCTCTTAATGCTGAGCGTCAAGCGAGGCAGCTGTTAATACCATTTGTGTATTTCTTTGGTGTGACTCGACCGGGGATCGAATCCACAACCACCCGCATCCGAAGCGGACACTCTAACCACTAGGCTACCGGAGCGGTGTGTCGGTTTTAGGGGATGGATTTACCATTTTGATACTTGTTTTGAAAGAGCATTTGAGTGAAGAAAGATTTTAATTTCAAATTGTTGAATAAAGCTCATAAAAGAAGAGTGGTTTTGTCATGATAGATTTTCTTCTTACGTCTAATTTATAATACACATTATTCAACAAAAACGAGTTCAGGTCAAAATAGGTCTTTACTGTTTATCATCGAATTTTCAATGTTAGCGATATATACCCCTTTTGCTCCATTTTCAATTCGTGAGAGAAAATAAGACATGGCAAAAACTCGCTATTGTATTTGTTTCAACTAATATAGAAATTGTGAATGCCAAATGTATTCATAACAAATATTTCCATGGAAGTATCTATGCCTGGAAACAAGGGAACACAAATTGTTATACCTAATCTAAAGCAGTAATAGTTTCCTTATTTCCATTGTATATAATATAAGAACAGGTCACTTTTAATAAGCAATAGAACAAGTCGCTGCAAGTATAAGCAATAAAACAGAAATTCACTTTCAGTAAGTAATATAATAGTATTTTACTGTCAGTCAGCACTAGACTAACAAATCACTGTCAATAAGGAATAGAAGAACAGGTCACTGCTAGTAAGCAATAGAACAAGTCGCTGCAAGTATAAGCAATAAAACAGAAATTCACTTTCAGTAAGTAATATAATAGTATTTTACTGTCAGTCAGCACTAGACTAACAAATCACTGTCAATAAGGAATAGAAGAACAGGTCACTGCTAGTAAGCAATAGAACAAGTCACTATCAGTAAGCAATAGAAGAACAAGTCGCTGTCTGTAAACTAAAATTAGAAGTCTCGTTATTTCAAGGTGCCTCCTAAATACGAAATTTTTAAACTCACAGTACATCTGGTTTAGCCATTTAAACCGTTTGTTTTATCTGATGGAGTTTAACATGTCATTTTAAATAAGTTATTTTAGACTATTGTGTCCGCTTTTTCACGCTGAAAGCCTGTAAGATATTTTATCTGTTGCCTCTTGGAAAAAATACCTATCCAAAACATTAATTATAATATAGTATAATGGAATCATACATCTGTTTCTTAGGCAATTAATGAAATGGGTAGAGTTCGCGACCGAATAGGTGCGAGTGAAAATCTTACCAATGAGACAGCCTTGGTCCGCAGTTATGGAGTGTAACTGGGCAATGCACTTTATTCCAATTACCTCGTCCCTAAGTAACCTAGTTTTATTACTGAACCGTAAAAACACAAAACAGTACTATCTCATCAGAGTGTCAGCAAGTAGCGAGAATGTAACAGAAACAATGAATAATATGTCGTAACTATATAACGCTTTTACTGAGAGTTTTTCAGCGTATGTCGTAACTATAAACGACTCTACTGAGAGTTTTTCAGCGTCATTTGAATATGGACATCGGTTTGAAATAATTATGTTCCACATAATAATTTACATGTCGGATTATTGTACAGTAATCTCTGTTGAAGAGAGAAGAAATAAATCTTTGATTAATTTACACTTTCTAAGTGATGGAATCAAATCTATGATCAGAATTTAACAGTAAAATGTTTTATCCAAGATTTCTTATAATTCTCAACCCTTTCCACCCAATATTTGACCAACCGTTTCTACTCATCGGGAGTATTATTGGTTGTTTATAAACTTTGATCTTCCCACACAACAAACCATGATTATCCTGCAATATTTTATCCGTATACTTGAATTTAACTTCTCCATTGCTAAAACATAAAATAAACACAGTTCGTAAATAAGATACACACGATTGATACATACGATTCACACAAATGGTACAGAAGATACGCGCAGTTGGTACAAAATACAATGGTTGATAATAAGATATACACGGTTCTTTCATAATATACATACGTCTGGTACATAAATTCTTCATTGCTTCAGTACAAGACGAATATGCATTAAGAATCGTTAGCAGAGTCAACTAATATTTTCCACTAGACGGAGTCAGCATGATTATTCTATGTTTCTTGACGCAAAAACAGGTTCAAAAATCATTATAAGAAAGAAACAAGACAGATGTTCTTATAATTTCCTAGCCTTGGTTGCATTTTCTATGAGTACCAAGTTTCTCCAATCCTCCCCAATGAACTGTAGTGTCATCATTGTAATGCATAGAAAACTGTAACTGTATTTTACGTGTTATAGACGTGGTGAACATAGCTTGACGAAAAGTGACAGAAATAAGGTAAAGCTGTTTCAAAATATTATTACTTTAAAAAAAATACATTTCACATTTAATGCAGAGTAATAAACCAGTCGCGGGGGTGAGAAGCATCTCCACCCACGGCTTTTGTGCAGTATTAATCTGGTCCATTTGATTTTGACTTAGCGGAATAAACTTTTGCCGACATCTGTGTATATAACTGAATATACAACTCTTAAACAAGACAAAAGTTTAAGAGAGAGAGAGAGAGAGAGAGAGAGAGAGAGAGAGAGAGAGAGAGAGAGAGAGAGAGAGAGAGACAGACAGACAGACAGAGAGAGTAAGGTTCAACACTATTTTTCAGCAAATAATATAGGCTATATATGGCAGGGATTATATTGGTCGTGAAAGAACCACCGAACCACCGAAATCTACTGGCAAGCTTTCCTACATACCTACGTTGAAGCGAGACTAGGACAGAAATTATATGTGAGTCATCTATAAAGACAAGCGCTTAGACCACCCAGTAGTCAAGACGTAAGGGAGGTAAATTAATGTGAAGAAAATATTAAACAGTTAAGTCAGATGACCGGGTTAAGGATCATAATTGTAGATGTGAATGCGATATAGGCATAGAGACAGGTACATATGTCCAGGGCAACTCGGCCTCAGTAATAGGTTATGTTTAGCTGACGTATGTGCTATAAACAAATTGTGTCCTCCTTCGATGAGAGATTGAAATCTATACATACGCCCGTTGTATTTGCTCTCGACTTACATGGACGAATTATAACAAAAGCCTCAAGTTGCTCTGAGTGTAATGAAGTATATAAATACATAAGGAACAAAGAATGTCTTTCTTTTATCAAAAATTGCAAGGATCTGTTGTTTCAAAATATGGATACGATTTTCAATGATATCAACAAAAACGAATTCAGCGAATGAATCGAAACAATGCTTCATTTTACGATGGTGCAGCAAACTCAATGAAGGAAGTCTATAGAAAGCAAAACTTAGTCGTGAGATCTTTAAAAAAAAAAGTTTCTAAGGGTCGTTCTGGTTTCATACTTTCATACAGACTGAATAGACACTAAAAGCAATGTCCTATGCTATCTAAGATAGGTTAAATTATACGGCACGCTATAAGCACCTGAATATATATATATATATATATATATATATATATATATATATATATATATATATATATATATATATATATATATATATATATATATTCTACACAAGAATGAACAAATCTCTTGAAAGAAGCCGGACAACATGAATTTAAACAAAAATGTATTTTATTCAGGTTTTACTCAAAAAATACACAGCTTTACTAGCGCCTTGTAAATAATAGGAGTATAGGTGTACAAACGATATAATGTCTGCACTATAGGATTAAATCAACATGGTTGGGTATTTATCAATGTGTAATTTTTCTAATCACTCACAAAGTAAATAAAGTCCGAAGGACTATATGTTAACTTTGTTAGTAATTAGGTAAAATTAACACGTCGATAAATGCTCAACGATGATCATTTAATCCTTATAATTCGAATCTCTTTCCTTTCTAATCATCAAATTAAATCAACAAGACTTTCAGTTTTATGTACAATAAAGATTTTTTTCTTTAGCCCCTTAACAGTGATAGAATACATGGCCTGATCTTATCTAGCCAAGATTCATCGATACTTTATATAGTGATACGTGGTAGAATCCTATAGCGGGTTATGCCACTGATGCATTCTTATGATAATTATTTTAATACATACAAAATGGTTGTTGCGTTTAAACCAGAAATATTCCTATTTTATCGAACATTACGCTTGTTTATGGCAAGTGATGTTACATCAACGTCGTTATTACTTTCTACGCAATTCGATCTTTCAAAAGCAAAATTGTGTTCATTTTTAGTGAGATGCCTTGGTTGGCATATGACTATGACTTTTAATAATCGCTAGTGTAACATGTTGTCGACTTGAAATTCAGTAATTCCGGAAGACTTGCTTCTAAAGCTGGCCATATGCCTTCTTCGGCAAAAGGAGTCGATGTTGGAGTACAGCAAGGTTTTTGAAATTACATTGTGTTTTACACATCTTATTCTGTGGCTAGTAAATTTTAATCGGAAATCACAAGAGTCTTAAGATGGCTTGTTTTTGTTATTATTAGGGTGTAAGGCGTTGATATAGATAACGCTTAACATCAAATGGCCTGGCAACGAAGAAACAAAAGTATTCCGCCGAATTTATCCATGTGTAAACAATTCCAGATTAGTATCATGTGACCGTTTACATCCTAAAAAAACATAGAATACGCAGTAAATTCACATAACAAAATTCGAATTATCATGGTAAAAAATTGTTTAGAATTATTTATTTTCTCCGGTTCTTTTGACCTGATACAGGAAAATGAAAACATGCAACTAGTTCATGAGACTCTAGATGTAATAATCACTGGAGAGGATGTAATTGAAACAAAAAAAACCGTGCAGGTGATGTATCCAGCAATTTATAAGTATAAGTAGGTGATGTATCCAGCATTTTAGTTATATGTAATGGCAACATAGTTTTACCCATATTGACAATATTATTTGATAAACTACATTGAATATTATTCTTAAATTATGTCAACGGCTATTAATATACCAATTCTTAATTAAAAGACGAAGACGATTATACATCCAGTAATCGAAAATTGGACATTGACAAATTAGCATCAATCTTGGTACATACATCGGTACATACATACATTTTTAAAATTTTTTCTTAGAAATGAAAATCCAAATTCCTTTTGATTTCAAAACTGATGCCGAGTTGAAATTGCTTTAAAACCTGTGTTATTGTCTCCTAGGACAAAGGATAATCGTCTAATAATAGAACAGCATCATCAGCGTACTCTCCGAATTTCAACTCCTCTTTATTAAACAAAATGCCTGTAATATTTGTGGGTTTTTTTAAAATTATATTGCAAGATGTATTCTTGCAGTAAGGTCGCTAATGCCTATAACGCTTAAAGTTTTATTTTTAATAACACCTAATTTCGAACTTTTGAAAGTGTCAAGAAGTGGCGCCTTTTGAGATGCAAGCTCCAAAGGAAAATTAATTTCCGGTTCCGGTCACGTTTCTGCAGTGGCAAAAATATTTCGTCACGTACTAGATCAAAAACATTAAAGAAAACGGCGAAATTGCGTGAAATGTTGATTGCTAATTATGTATTACATGAACAAAACAAAGTGAATGTTTTGTTTTTGTTTTTCAGTATTGTTTTCGGTTGGAGATCTAAGTAAATTCATTTTAAAAAATACAATTTGGCAAATAATACCACTATGCTAATTTGTATTGCAAACAACGCATTTTGATGGGCTGAAAAGGTTCTATTAATTTATCACCTTTCCAAAGTACAAATATTTTAGTATATTCAAAATTTAAGATTGCAGGTATATGGTCCAAAAAGTTCATACGTACATTTTGTTCATGTCAGTATTGAAAGGAGATATCGGAAAATAATGGAAGAAGTTTATCATATAAGACACAAGAATTCCCAAGAAAAGAACCTGAGGGAAGCGGATCTGCATTGTACTGTTATAAAAATGTTTTCAGGTGGAAAGCACGTAATAATCGCAAACGAAACTTCACAAATCTGTTAGATGATAATACAGGAAAAGAAAAATTAATACACGTGCATTAAGGCTTCAAGTGCGTTTGTTCCTACTGTAAGACATTTGTACCTCATAAGTCTACATACATACATACATGCATGCATGCATGCATGCATGCATGCATGCACGCACGCACGCACGCACGCACACACACACACACACACACACACACATACATACATACATACATACATACATACATACATACATACATACATACAATATATATAGAATACAAATCATATGGCGAATAACAACCCTTTCAAGCGCACTGGATCCACCAAGGGACCACGTGTGTCAGGGATTGATTAAAATAGATGCAATAAACTGACGACGAACAGTGCGAAACTAGCAACTTACTAGCTTGAGCGCTTTCGACTCTTAATGAGTCTTGTTCAAAGGCAAATACAAAACATATATAAGACAAACAAATAAACACAAAAACGTTGTGTTTGTAAACTTCTACATGGCTGTCTCCACATGAGATAAAACTATAAATACTATCTTAAATTTTGAATATACTAAAATATTTGTACTTTAGAAAGGTGATAATTATTTCGTCACGTACTAGATCAAAAACATTAAAGAAAATGGCGAAAGTGCTTGCATAGACTTGTTGCGGATACTGAAAACTGTGTATAAATCCCTAAATGTCTACAAGCCAAAGCGACATCTGTTTTTACTTTTTGTACAAAAATGTAACGCAGATTATATCCCGGATGTTTGATTCTTTACCGGTTATTCTTATAGTAAAATTTGAAGGATACTAAGAAGATTTAGAAAAAAGTTAAATTCTACTAGTGCATAGTTTTCTTTTTCTAGTCTTCTTGGTTTAGACCGCTAGGTTTCAATGTTCTAAGGCGGCGTATCCAGTATGATTCCATTTCCTTCCTGGTTTCGGAACTCCAGCTGTGGTTGTTAGCAATAGCGATAAGTGTTATATCACTGAATGTGTGGCAAGGGGAGGAGAAGTGGTCTGCGACCGGGCTTCTGTACAGCTTTCTTGTCATCCAATCAGATCTGTGAAGGTTTATCCTTTTGTGTAGCTTTTCAGTTTCTCCGACGTACTGAAGGCCACAGATCTTATATGTGATGAGATAAATCACATTCTCTTATTTGCACGTTTTGTTTGGACCTTATCTGTTTAGTTTTCTTTAGTCACTGTGCTAGTGAATGTCCTAGTCTCTATCGTATGTTGACAGGTTTTGCATATTTTATCGCCACGGGGTCCAGATTGACTAGTTTTGTTTTGACTATCGATTGGCGTTAGCTTTACCCTGGCTAGGATATCCTAAGTTTTTTCTTTGGTCTCCGGTAAGCTACTACAGGTTTGTTCGGAAGTATTAGGTTTAGTATGTCCGACGACTGCACGGTGGGCCAGTGTTTTGCAGGTTAAGAAACTACAACACGTGTCATACACATTCATATTACAGGAATATCGCAGTTGTATTTTAATAGAATACTTCACAATTTCGAATATATTAAACTCTGTCGATGTGAAATTCAAAGACTTTTTCTGAATTTAATGAGTATCTTTTGATGTTTTGTTTTTAATGGTAATTTAAATATATTTTTTCATTGTAATGCCAATGAAATGAGAACCACGTGCCTTTCGCAAAGACACGCTAAGGCAGTTGACCCAGACTTTCTTTGTACTGTTATCGGTTATCGAACCAAAGGCTGATGTATTACAAGTCAGATGGTCTAAAAATGAGTTACCGCGATTTTGTGGAGGGGTGTTCAGTTACACGTATTTATATTTAATCAATATTATTATATAATATTATTTTCTTAAAACTAAAATGATTAAATCCAGCGTAAAATTACAATGTGGCTAATAATAATAATAATAATAATAATAATAATAATAATAATAATAATAATAATAATAATAATAATAATAATGTTTGGACATTACTTAGATTATAAATATGGATTAATGGAGACTGGGTAATTCGGACATGATTTTCAACATTAATTATACGTGCCTTTAAAATGGCATATCCACCTTTAGCATCTTCTAAAATGTACAGTTGATTCTTATGCTCATTACTATTTTACTTTGTTCATCAGGTGAAAGAGATCAAGACGGCAAACAGCAAATTCCAGAAACAATTCCAAGGCGAGATACCGGCAATATCAAATCTGACTTTTAATTGGGTTTCATTTCCTTTAATCAAGCAGCTTTATTATATCACAAAAGTTCTCTGAATTGTTTCGCTTGAAAGAAAAGTGCAACTGCAACACGCACAGACCCAGAGCTAACATTGCATAATTAAGAATCAAATCTGGATGTATATGGTTTGTTAAGAGTTGTCAGTAAAACAAAAACCGCATCATATTGAAGAGGTGTATTTTATTGGCTACGGTAATTATGTATCCATTTACAAACTTGGACATTGGAATGCAATTGAAAGATGACCCTTCGCGTGGAATAAATTGTAATATCACCGCAAAATTAACCTACTCGTTTTAACCTCACCATTCATATAGAT